>JAUZNJ010033020.1:0-13378 GCA_034780135.1 Jordanella pulchra
TGCAATGAATGAATATAATGTACAAGTTACACCTTTTGAATGCAATTACTGAAATAAATCAAGTTTTTCAAAATATTCTAATTTACCGACTTTTACCTGTACATCAACTACTTTATTTGAACTTGAATTTGGTTGCTTTCTCTGAAGACATGCCCAGACTTATAAAGACTTCAGGTGTATATTGCTACCGAATAAATAACTTAAAAAAGGCATATGGCTCCACAGACTATTGGATCTGTCACCAGTTGAACTGTTGGTAATTTAGACATTGAAATAAATCCAAATTAGTTGTTATGAACCAGCCAAATGCTGAAGGAAATATCAAATTTCTTTATAATAGAAAAGATAAACCACAAATCCAGATAAAATTTGATGGACGTAATGTTGTTTTTTTCCCATTTAGAAAACAAAATAGGGAAATAAGCTGCTGATATTTCACTTACACTTTCAAACACTACATAGATTTCTAAGCCACAGAGATATCCTCCTTCTTGGATAGCACACAGCTTCATAAATGATTCACTGAGCCGCATTTACATATCAAACTCAGCACTACTCCCCTGCTTCAACATGCAAATGCACACATTTACACACACTGCATGTTTTAGACTAGTATGAGCACTTAAAAAAAGTCCTTTCTTCTCAGCATCCTAAAGCTCCTCTTTGAACTCTGACCTGTCAAATCGTTTTGAAAAGAAGAGTCTTCAGCCCCCTGGAGTATTCTTACACTGGTGGGCAAAAAACACAGGTGTGCGAGGGAAAATCTTTGTAAACCTCTACAAAATGTAAATGACGTTGTGTGCTTCCAGTAGGCCGAGTGAAATCGAACACTTATAACTATAAATACTTTAAAGCAGTTGCTGGTAACTTGCACTGTTACCACTTAAGAAAAACCTAAAGAATGAAGCCTTTCCATAAAGAAAAAAATAGCTATCATTTATATGTTTTCCCAATTTTATTTAAGTAAATGCAATCTTCAAATGTATTTAACAAAACATGGAATCACACTTTAATTTAAGCACCATTTTTGCCCCTTTTCCATTAGAAGAACCGTGGTTCTAGAACCGGTTCAGTGTCCGTGTCTTAGAAGTTCGGTGCTTGGTTCCGTGCCGACGCAATTTTCGAACAGCTGTAGAACCGATTGCTCGCTCCATCAACAGTGGGCGGTACTGAACACGGAAGTAACACTAGGTGGCGGGAAGTAGGCATGTGCGTAGCAATCCACCAAAGAAGAAAATGAGGAACAACATGGAAGCACAGTAGAATAACATGAGCAAAAACAGTTGCCCGATGGTGGACTTTGTTGCTCTGTGTTTGGTTCTTCTGTTCGCAGCTCCACACGTTTATGAAGAGCAGAGCATCAAAGCTCTGCAGGACACGCAGCAAAGTAAACAACAATGCTGTTAAACCAGAAGGCAGCTACATGTAAGATGAATGGTACGTGCAGAAACCAAGTTTGATGTGATCATGACAAGATGCTAAAACAATCGATAAATGAAGATGTTTTAATATGATTTATTTAATTAACTTAGGCATTGTTAAAAACAATGTAGATGTGACGGGATGAAGTGTGGATGTATCCACGGCGGCAGCTGTGGTGGAACGGTGTCCAGATGTAACCTCCTTTTGTTGGAATATTTCAACTCTACAAAATATTTCTGAAGAAGAAATAATTCACATGTGTACCAGAAAAAAAAAGCTTTTTTTTCTGGTACACATGACTGTGGAAAGCTGACCACTGCCTTTCAATTCCTTTATCTATATCTCTACACCTTATGCATTTTCTGAACCATGAAAGTAGTTGTATAAACATTGATTTTTAGATTGATTAGATTGATCTTAGATTGATGAAATTCAGTGGTTTATCGTCGACAAAGTTTGTTTTTGTTTCCTCTTTTTCCTCTGTCTCCCGATGTGCCAGAGGAGCAACGAAGTTCCCGCTTTAGCACCTCTTTTGTTCGGTCGAAATATGAGCAACGCGTTCTGAAAAAGGTTCGGACACCTGAACCGGCAAAGAGCGGCTTCGGTGGGAAAGCCCTATTTAAGACTAAATCTCACCATTGCTGTACATCTGCTGATATTTACAGCTAAACCAATACATTTAGCGAAAGTCAACACAACCATCTGTTAAGCTTCAGGGAAATTCGCAGAGAGAAAATTCCACCTGCGGACAAACACCTTGAAACAAATCACAGGCGTGAACACACAAGCCGGAAGAAGTCTTTCTAAGCAATCACTGATTGGAAGTCAAAGATAAAACATCTAGGTTTGAATTTATACTTCACACTGACTCCTTCTTCTCTGTCTCTGTATAAAGGAGACTTTCATTTGACTACAAACAATTTAGCCCTTTCTTTGGATGTTTATTAGAAACCCTATCACATAGCTTTTTTTTCTTTTTGATGCGTTCCTACTTAACATAAAAAAATGTTCTGCCCTGAATGGCAAAAGAGGGTCACTTTTTTTCCATTTCATATTTTCAAATGTTGCAGTTTTTGAATCAGTTCCTAATTTATGTCTTTTATCCGTTGCCTGGCAACAGCTTAAGGCTGGGTTGAGTCCCACTTCTTTGTTTCATTGGTTCAGGATTACAGAAAACAAATGCAGCTTGTTGCATCTGGAATAGTTTTGTTACAAAATGAACAAATCTTTAGTATAAACTCTCTTTCTGATCCTTTTGAAGTTAAATAGAATCTTTAAACGGTTTTATATTTCTATCTGCATATCAGAATCTAATGTAGGAGAAGTGGTTGACCTTTATATTTTTGTTGAAATCACAAAAGGTTGCCACCAAAGTCGGAATAGCACTCATTTACATTGCTCTAACATCTGGGACATTCTAGATTAGAAAAAGGTTAAATACAAAGTTGAACTGCCTCCTTTTACCCCTGCAGTCCTCATCTTTCTGTTCCCATGAATACTTTCTGTCAGCCTCCTCCTACTTTAACCCAGATTACTACTTCACAAACCTTCTTTCTCGTTATGTTGGGACTCTGTGGGAGCATGCATGTGCGTTTGTGCCCTGAGCAGTGATATATATTTTTTTATAGTCCTTGGAGTCTCGCTGTCACCGCTCTGCTCTAATACTTTAACAAGACCTCTGAGAAATGGAAGCATACACACTTGTACACAAAAAGGAACACAACAGAAGGCAAAAGGGAAGCTTTTAAGGTCTCTTTAAAACCAGTATCAGAGTTTACAATGAAAGAAAAGGCAGGAAAGCAGAAATAATGAATGCAGCATTCAGCAGAAAGTGAATGGTGGCTTTGGTAAATAGTAACAGAACAAGTTTATTATTAATGTGTCACCTGCAGCATATCTGAGGAAAGTTTTAATCTATTAATATTAAGTCACAATCCATCACTGCCAAACACCAAAGCACTGAAATCTTTGTTCTCCGTAGCAGTGTTTGCACCCAGCAAATGAAGTTCCAATAATTACAGCAATTACATGGATCCTTTTCGCTATACGTTTTAGATATAGCTCAGGTTTATGGTTCCGCTGTTACCTGCTTTGGAATAACGTCTAACAAAAAACAATGGTCATAAAATTTAGGATTAGGAAATTGAACCTTTTATTGGATGCAAATGTATTTTTAAAAACATTGTCTGGTTCTTGGAGGTTATTTTGGACCATATTGAATAGATCAGTGGTTCCCAACCCTGGTCCTCGAGTGCAACTGCTCTGCATGTTTTCTCTGTTTCAGCACACCTGCTTCCAAATATTGCAGGAGCCCCTCAGCTACCATCATGTTCTGTAAGAGCCTGTTCATCATCCTTTCATGTATGTCAGGTGTTTTACACCTAGGAGACATTTAAAACCCGCAGGACCATGATAGTTAAGGACCAGGATTGTGATCCACCGAGATAAATTATACTTTTACATCAAGACACAATTACAGTGGGGAGAACAATTATTTGATCCACTGTTGATTTTTCAGGTTTTCCCACTTGCACAGCATGTAGAAGACTTTATTTTTTATCATAGGTGCTCTTCAACTGTGAGTGATAGAATCTAAAACAAAAATCCAGAAAAATACAATGTATGATTTTTAAATAATTAATTTCCATTTATTGTGTGAAATAAGTATGCTCATGCTTTGCAAGTGGGAAAACCTGAAAAATCAACAGTGTATCAAATACTTGTTCTCCCCACTGTAGGCCTCCTGCAAGAACTGCTCATACGAATAAATTTGTGATTTAAGTGATTTAGGAGAAAATGTTGCATCGACTATTTTTCTACTATTTCGAATCTTCTCTCAGGGACGAACAAATTTTATGAGTAGGAGTTTTGCACAGTCGGGTGTTATCTAAACCTAGTTTTTCACTAAATGACTAGAATTGTTTTACTTGGAAGCAACTGTTTATTGTATTAGGCTGAAATTTTATATATTATGCAACTCTGCAATGAAAGATGACATTTTCATTCGCTGATGAAAGAACTATCGCCACACTTGTTGCTGGCATCCAAGGGACATCGGTTTAATTTGTTATTCTGTCAAAAGAAAGAACAGTCAGCGATCAGGCTGCTATTAAAATAACATCTGGAACAGCAAATGGATGTAAAGTTTATTAAAGCTCCTCCAGCGGTGAGATTTGCATTTGTTTCAGTCCATGGCTGCTCCTTGGCTTTATTATTATTTTAAATGCTTAATATTTGGGTTTGGGTCTGTGTAACCTTGTTAAATTAGAGTTTTGCCTTCAAAATCTTATATATCTTTATGCATGAGACAGGTGGAGATTAGATGAAGGGATGACAGACATGGTCTGGTGATGTACAGTAAATATGTGTCTGTATTAAAAGCAGGTTTAACAGCTGTGTTGCTTAATGGCAAACTTATAAGAAGTAGTTACCTCATACGTTGCACCTCTTGCCTTTAAGAATCTTTTTCTTCTTCGTCTTCAATGCCATTTGTGTGAGTAAACCCTTATATGGAAATATTGGGGCGGTTATTCTGCAGATTTACATTTTTCAGGAACAGGAGCTCACTTGTGCACCGGTGGACTGCATCATGTTTAAGGGATCATTTATTATCATTTACTGAATATAAGAACATTTGTTGAATTTGACATTTCGCGTTTGTAAAATCCCAAGGTAGGAGAAAAAGTGAAAGAAATTAACAAGAATACAAAAAAATGTTGCATAAGGCCCAAAGTTTCTGAAGGAAATTGATTTTTAATAGAACATAAAAATCAGTTTCTGAAGGAAATTGATTTTTATGTTCTATTAAAATAAATAATTTTAAACTAATTCGCCTCATCCACAAGTTTTATAAGAAATTAATGGGGAAGAAGTTACGTTACCTCGAGTCTTTCTTTAGATTTGGTAAAAAGATTTTATGAGCTTCTAGTTAGAAAAGAGACAAGAGCAAAAATGCAGTGCATTAAAAAAGGCAATGTGCAAAAAAGCTGGTTTAAAAACTATTGATTAGCCTTTCAAATGGTTTGATGATCTGTTATCCAGTGTAAACATTTTACATTTGAGTTTGAATCTGTAAACATTGAAAAAAATATTATCCCAGTGATTTTAATAGCTCATGTAGGTCGGTAAACCAAATCCTGGTGTTTTCCAACTTTAAAATCATAATACTCTTTACTCTAGAGTGCTTTCAGACATACTGAAAGCAGCAATAGCGTGGTGGTTAATTAATCATTTATGAGTTAAATAAAAACTGGTGGTTGCACTAATGCATGGCCCAACAGATATGAGGGATTCATGTTTTTTAAAGATAACCCAGGCGGACCAGCTAGTCATACATCCACAGCTGCAGAAAGCCGTGTGAAACATTAAGGGATACAAAGTATAATTTTAGAGAAAGGCAGCACAATCATTTAGAACAATGAGGCTATTAAACCAGAACTGTTTTATAGGGATCCTGTAACAATTGTTATTTAACAGGGACCCTGCAGTCAATCAGAATTGAGTATATACCCAGACCATAACAGAAATAAAATTAAAATAGCCATTTATCCAGTCAGCTTTGATTCTAACATTGTGTCACTCTTCTACAAACACCCATGTTAATGTTGTTCTAAGCGTGCTCTGTTGTCAGAGTCAGTGAGCTAAAGGAGGAAACAACTTCTCCCTGCAAACACCCAACAAGCAGTAGCATTTCTTCAGCTGCTCAGTCAGCCTTGATGAGACAGCAGGTTGTCTAATTGACTGACTTGATTGGTCTCGTATGTGTCTGCTCACCCACTCAGCCACATTTATCTCTACCAGGTGATGCAGCAGAGTAGCGATAAACGGATCACTCAGGTTCTTAAACACGTTTATGACTAAATAAAATGAGGGAAATGTCGACAATCTAAGACTGGAAAATAGGGTAAAGATAAGTGAAGAACGAAACACGCAATGAATAAAATGCAGATGCTTCAGTCAGTACAATATAGCGAAGAAACAAGGAAATTAGAAGATTTGTTAATAAAGGAGAAATGAAGATGGACAGGAGAAGATGTCACTCAGCCTGTTATCAGGGTGTGCTTCTGGCTGTGGGGGGTTTGTGTTTGATGATTGACAGCTCATAAAATGCATCTGGCTGCACACTCAAATGTCCAACATCCTTCCTGCCCTCGCTCTCCTTTTTTTTTTTTCCTTTGCCAATCTTTTTTGTTGTGTTTTTTTGTAACGAAAGCCTTCTAGAGATCTACCCCCTCACTCTCTTCTGGCTCCTTAGTCATGTCATTTATCTTCTGCTCATATCACCTCCTACGTTTCAAATCAAAATCCACGGCTCTCTCTTCTGTTTGACAATTATTTGCATTGCCAAGTGTCCATGATGTTATTTGATGAGTCAAATCTAGACAAACTAGCACCACAAAGATTGCAGAGATATTTCATGTTTTGCAAGAAAAAGCACAGAAGAAAAACTGACAAAAACAGAAGTGGATAATAGTTGTTCACATCATTGATTGATGGATGGACAGATCTAAACCACTGACTGAGATGTCTTAAACACCAATCACTCTGTTGAATATAGTATTAGAAATAGTCAGTGTTGATAATTAGTGTATTAGTATCTTATAATGTGTTTTATATTGGACTATCTTTCCAAACCTTATCAAGCATCAGACATGCTCAGTTTTATACTGTATATGGCACTTATGTTAGAATTAATGTCATATCAATTCCCAGAGGAAGTAACTTTTGACATTATTTATCTTTAAATGCCATTTTTTTTCACTTTATATATGGTAATGTTTTGTAGAAAGAGTGCATGCTGACCTGAGTAAATCTTCATGAGTGCAGACAGAACATCTGCATAGTGTAGAATGGGCTAAAGTAACAATCAACTCATTGCGGGAACTTCTGCTTACCAATTATTTCCATTTCAAAGCTATGGCATCTCTGAGTTGGGACGCTTACATTTCACATGTACCAGTCCTGTTAGATTCTTAGTAAATAATGGCTTTTAGTTGATAAATATAGATGAGGCAATAGTGTTGTTTTAATACCTATTTTGGATGTAATTAAACTGTTTATATTTCAAAGAGCATCATTTTATTTTGGTGAATTGTAGATGGCATCCTCTGTGACTTAATAACCACAGTCAGTTAGAAAGTCATGACAAATGTGCATATTGGTAGATGCCTCATTTCCATGAGGGTTTTTAAGTCAAAGTGTTAATAAAGTTTTCCTACAAGTTATAATTTTACCGCAACCTCTAATATAAGCACGATACAGCGTGTTACGGATGATAAAAATGAAGATATGTAAACGCTTTAGACAATCTGATTTATCTAAGAACTAAATTGTTTAGGTTGATTTTATACTTAAAGGTTTAAATTCTCCTTCAGTCATGATCAAAGATGTCAGAACCATCCATAGCATAGCTCTGGTGGTTGCTGGGTTGTTCTTGGAAACCTATCACCTTTTATCTGTGAGCTCACAGTTTGGGCCACGTGGTTGAAACTTGTCCTCATTAAGACATGATAATTATCTTGATATCTAAAAAAAAAAAGTCTGTATTTTTTCTTTCTTTTATTGCGCAAAGCATGCAAATATTAACCTTATAAAGAATTTGAAACCACTAGTTGCCTGGGAGCCAAGCCACTCAGCAGAAGTCTTGTAAGAAGAACAGATATTTAGACCTGGCATTTAGAACTGGCAGCAAAAAGAATATATTGCGCATTCAATTAGCTAAAGGGCGTTTATCCAAATACTAGCTGGGTTGAACAAATACCTTTGAGCTTGTTGTTTAGTTTTAAATGAAAAGCATGTCTGCACAGTTTTCCAACAAATGACAATTTGTGCACGGAATTCTCAATGCTTTATTAATGTTATTCTTTCTACTACCTTTTCAACCGTGGAAAAGAATACATTGAATGACATTAGTGCTTGTAAGTAAGTGTGCCTAGTTCTGTAGATCAGGAGTCTCCAACTCTGGTCCTCAAGATCTACTGTAAAGGAAGTTTTAGATGCATCCCTACCCCAACACAGCTGATTCCAATGACTGAATCCCCTCTTCTCAAGTTTAGCAAAAGGTCTTATAATGAGCCGTTTATTTGAATCAGCTGTGTTGGAGCAGGGAGGCAACTAAAACTTCCTTTACAGTAGCTCTTAAGAACCAGGGTTGGAGACTCCTGCTATACAGGCGTTGCTACAATTAGAAAAGCAGAATTAAGTTTATGTGTTTTTGAGGAATCTAAGCTTTCACCTAAAGCGTTATCTGAGCTAGATAGCATCATAGCATCACGTTCTTCATCACCAATAAAACTGGAGAACCCTCATCCCCTGATGGGAACACTTAAAGGTGTGTAAGGTACCGGAAATTGGATTTACAATGAAATAGGAAGATTGAAACAGACTTGCACCAAAATTAGCGCTCAGTAGAAGTTAAAATTTAATGTGCTTTGATAATTCATGAGTTTTCTTATTCATTGCCAATCATACAAAGCTCCCTCACCATCATTCAACAATCTGTCTTCAAATGATCCCAAGTACGTTTTTCTCTGCCCTGCTTCTTGTTCCTTTTCTTTTCTAAAGGAGCAAATATCAAACTGTCATACTCAAAATCTGTGTCAGAGGGGGGAACCCTGGCATTATTTCCCCGTTTGCCACTGCAGTATATCACACAAACACACGCGTGCAGCAAAACACACACATCTGCCTTGTGTTGAGTGCACGGCAGACACAGAAGGAGGGATAACCATCAGATGTGAAAGCAGATGTTGGTGACATCATTTGACTCCTGCACATGCTGTATCAGCATGCTTACATACGCATTTCTCATTCTTAATCCTTTTAAACAAAAGAATATATTTAAAAATTAGAAAAAGGCTTGGACATAAAGAAAAAATGGAGGCAGGAGGGTTTGGACTGATGGCTTTTGATCTCCTCAGGTTATTCTGGCAAATGTATAAATGTCCACACCCTTTTAAAGCAATCCAAACAAGAATCAGATTATATAAAGCAAGTGAAATAACTGAATAGCTAGAATAAGAGTAACTTCTGGCTTCCATCGCCTCACCTCTATAGCACATGGTCAGCCACAGCAGCTCCAGCACCTGACCTCCGAACTCACACACGTCCAAACCCAGCATGGTTCCTCTCTGCGGTGTAGAACCGGAGAACCCAGGGACCTCCACAGGTAGCAGCAAAGTAGGAGAGAAAGGATGGAGAAAAGAAGAAGTCTAAACAACAGGTTCAGGCGAGCATATATTCCCCAAAGAGCGTTCAGTTATTATTTTCTGGGTTTTTTAGGGGGGGGGGGGTAAGGCAGAAAGTGAAAGGTGGGGAAAAAAAAGCAAGGCAGTGTGTGGGAAACGGCAACACTGAAGCAGTGAGGGTATCCTTGGGTGTGGGTGTGGATGTGTGAGTTAGAGAGAGTGAAGAGGGAGGGAGGGAGGGAGGGAGGGGGGAGCAGACATGAGAATCAGCTGCTTCTCTCTGCTGCTTTATCTTTCACAGTCGGAAGTTCACTATGAGAAAAAAATGAGGGATCTCCAGCCTTCAGCGCCATCAGCAGCAATTTTGAGTTTGTTTGGAATATTTTTTTTCTCACAGCAGGGATGGTTGGGACCTCTGAGAGGAAGGCGGATGCCGGTTTTGCCGGCAGAGCTGTCTGCAGCTGTGTGCTGCACTCAGACGCTGGCTATCATTTCGCAGACAAGCAGCGAGCCCCTCCCCTCCTGCATCCCTCCCTCCGTGTCATCAGCCCAGCGACTGCAATGAGCTCATCCTCCCCCACCCCCACCCCCTCCCTCCACTCCCTAGTTCACTCCACGCATTGCTTCCTTTCTTTCTCCATATCCCACCTCTGTCTAACTCTAATTCATGTCTTGATGCATATCTCCACTGGCTTTCACTTCTGCTGCAGCTTGTGTGCTGTCCACTCTCTCCTTACATCCATCACCGTGTCATGCCCCCTATCTCTGCATTTATATCTAACATTTCCTCCCTTCTAGCTCCATCCTCTGCTCTATCGCCCTCTGTCTTTGGTGACCACACCCTATCAGCATCTCCCAATGATTTGTTTCCTATTTCTTTAGCTATTTGTGTCAAATTACTCTCTCCTTCTTCTCTTAAGACCCCCCTGGACCAAAGAAGAGGCTGTAGTATTGAATATAAAATGGGATCCCCCCCCCGCACACACACATCCCTCATTAATTCATCATCCAGAGGTTTTCCAGCTGTCATGTAGGAAGACAATGGAGGGAAATTGTCCATTTCTCTTATGCTCCAGGAACCAGCTGTAAGATGTAGACTCCATTACAAATACGCCTTAAACTTTTTTTTTTTTTCCCATATTGTCACATCACAACCAGAAACTTTAACGTTGCCTTTTCTGGAACTAACCAAAAGTAGAAAGAGAAAATCATAGAGCTCCTTTAAACATCTACAGATGGACATAGCTGCCTTTTGTTCTTTGCGAATGAACTCAAGCTCAGAGTAGACAGAGAGCTTACAGTATGTGAACATCAAGTAACTGAGCTCTTCTAACAAGTAAATACGCTGTAAATGAAACACTTCGATCACAGCTCTGGTTGTATGTTAATGGAGGAGGAAGTTCCGCTTCAGTCTTGAGATTGTTTCATAAACTAACCCAAGTACACTCAATAAAAAGGGTACAGTAGGAGTAAATTTCTGCCCCCTGAGGTACAGTTTCAACTTGTGTACCCCTACAGGGCCAATAATAGGACTTTACGCACATCGTTTTTCTTTTTGAGGGCCTAAAAATGTACATTTTTGTTCCCCAGTAGTTAATGGTACATATGTGCACTCATTAGTAATTTGAGGGTACACTGTCAGAAGATGGACAAGAAGTGAAGAAAAATGACAAGACAGTAATTAAAAAGTAACACTTTAAAGCAGATTTTACATAAAATAAATACATAAATACAATACATCCTCAACATTGACACCATATGAATTCTTTGTGGTAAAATGCTGACTCCCCTAACATTTAACCACCACTCTCATGTATACAGAGTAAAGGTTGATGAAGAATGGACCTGCAGACAAATGACACACACTCTGTTGATGATATTTTGTATGTTGTTCAACATTCTGTGTAAGTTTCTGATGAAATGAAAACTTGAAACTGTAAAATAAAGTTTCATTGCGTAGCGCTGTTGCTTCTTTGCATGTTCTGCATGTTTTTTTCCCGTGCATGCGTGGGTTCTTTCTGGGTACTCCCGCTTCCTACCACAGTCCAATAACATGATTGTTAGGTTAATTGGTATCTCTCAAGTTTGTCCTTAGTGTGAGTGTGTGTGCATGGTTGTATGCCTATGTGTTGCCCTGTGACAGACTGGCGTCCTGCCCTGAGTAAACCCCACCTTACACCCATTGACTGCCAGAGGTAGGCAGCGGCCCAACTTCCTTTTTTTATATATATATTTTTTACTTCCCTAAAGGGGTACAAGATTGTCACCAAAGGTACAATTCTAAACTTATGTGGTACAATCTATAAGGGTACTGATAAGTACCCAAAGTTGAGGGTACAATAGTAGGACCTTTGAGTGACAGTCCTTTGGACCTTTAAAGGTACAATTGAGTAGCTTTTTTTCTGAGTGTGTAATACACATCTATCTGATGTGTTTCTATGCCTTCATGATGATTTTTGTTCAATCAATTTCTTAAACAAACCCCCGTTTACAGAACAGTGGGTTTGTTTTTTGTTTTTTTGTTTTTTTTATTACATTAGATTATGCAAAGATGGACTCAATTTAATGATTTGGTTACTTCTGAAGGCAGTTGGTTTTACTGGACATCATTTTGGGTTCAATGAAAAAAGGAGGCTGAATAGATATACACATCAAACTTATTGGGTTTCTATTCATAAAAAATGATTTATTTTAGCCACAGCTTTGAGTTGGCTTACTGCAGAAAATATAGAGATTGAAATTTGCGACTTCCCACCTGCTCCATGTGTTTTAAGTAACTCTAATTTGTTTTTTCTCCAATGAATCTCATATCCTCTGCTGGATAGATGAATTAGTGAATGCGTGTGAAGAATAGAGAGACCAAAAAGCTGATATTATTTATCCTTTTCATGTAAAGCACCTTAACACCTCTAATAAATTGTTATTTCCTACAGAATGTCCCTGGTTTTTATATAAAGAGATGGACTAAGAATATGAAAAGATGGATTATTTCTGCTGACACTTTGAAATGCATTGAAAATAGCTGCTTTTCCCTCTTGCTGTAAGACAAGAAGTCTATTTTTTAGCATGGGGTTGCAGGTTTCCCCCTGCATGCCCAGGTTCTCCTCTGGTACCCTGGTTTCCGCCTAGTGTTCAAAAACATCACTGTTAGGTTAATTGGTCTCTCTCTTTTGCTCTTAAGTCTGAGTATATGAGCATGGCTATTTTTCCCTTGGTTTTTCTGTGATTTCTTGTGACGGCCTGATGACCTGTTCAAGGTGTATTGACAGCTGGGGTTCAGAATCAGCCATCTTATGATTCTATAAGGCTGGGGTCTCTGCTGAGAGAGAAACAGCTGCTGTGATTGGGCTATGGTTTGAAAATCCCCAAGGTCAACTTAGAGGACATTGTGCTAATATTTTCCAGCCTTAAGGGAAGCAGGTTAGGTACTGAAGCGAACCACCAGAGTGAACACAGAACTCCTGGGAGAGAACACATGAAACTGTTTTTATTGGTGAGCAGTAACTACGATTTGAGGTCATGGCCCTCTTTTCTCTCGCGTCCTCATTCTTTGAGAGATTGGTAGATTTACTGTTTAATCAAAAAAAGAAGAAGACTTTTTAAACATCATTGAAGGTCATTTGTAAAGGTCTTTGACTTGCTGTTTGACTTGGTTAAATAAAGAGTGGTCAAAGTTTCCCTTTAATTATTCCAGCTATACAGGTGCTGGTCATAAAATTAGAATACCATGAAAAAGTAGATTTATTTCAGTAATTCCATTTAAAAAGTGA
>JAUZNJ010033022.1:0-13376 GCA_034780135.1 Jordanella pulchra
TTACACCTTTTGAATGCAATTACTGAAATAAATCAAGTTTTTCAAAATATTCTAATTTACTGGCTTTTACCTGTACAGATGAGCAGCCTTTGTTAATGGCTTGGACCATGGCGGCATCATCGCAGCGTGCTAAGATACGTGTCCTGCTTCAATAACTATTGAGAACTCGTACTGAGGAATAGTGGAAGGCCACTTTCCAGTGAACCAATTACCTTTAAAAAAAGACCCCCAAAACCAGACTGAGAGGGTGGTCACAGCTTTAGCGGCGAACGCTTTATGACATCGATAAAACAGAGAACCGCCGTATCCGAGATGAGGTCGGCTATGAGGGAGAGAGAGAAACGAGTCCTATCCAGCGGCCGGGGTAGACGGCGCAGATGATGTCACAGGTTATATAATGACCCCAATAAAAATATCTGAAAGAAAATATTAGTAACTATACTTTACAACTATGGTAAAAGGTGAACATAGGAAATGTTTAACCTTTTATGTTGCTTGGAATTTTCTGGGTACAGCCACCCCAATTCATATTCATTGAGTCTTTAATCTGATTTTACATTCAGTTTCATGTCATTATAACCCAAAGACAACAGAAAGATAACAATAACTAACTTTTCTTCTTGTGTTTTATTAATAACATTTGAGACCTAATTTTAATAAGCTTAGTTGTGTTTTCAATCATTCAAATTTGGATGGGTGATTGATAAAACATATTTTTGGTTGGGTGACAAACTGAGAACACAAAACTTTATACACTCAAGTAGGGATGGCTATTGTAATTTTTTTAAGCTTCCCTTGATCCTTTTTCCACAGAGTGTTCATGAAATAAATTTAATAAGAGGAAGAAGTCGAAGTCTCATAGAGAAATAAAATATTATTTCCAGTTGAAAAGGACAGATACGAACTGTTGAGAGTGAAGGGGTTTTAAATTTAACCATCTTTTAAATGTCTTATTGTTGTTGTTTTGAGTTGTTACAATTTGGACAATATAAAGAGCACGAAGTGTGGAAAATGAGATGAACTAATTGCACCTGGTGATAATTTCCACAGTATAAGTCAGAGTGGTGAGTGGTTTAACGCTTTGAATGCATAAGCCTGCTCAAAGCCGGTTTTCAGCATTTAATAGCACGTCAAGTCAAATGCCTTGGGCATAATTTATTGGTTTTAATTGACGGGCAGTGATCACTGGATTTGAGATCAGCGGTGAGACCATCCGTCGAGCGACGCGCTGGTCAACTTAGAGGATGGGAGCATTAGAGAGACAAAATTGTACTGGCCTTGCAGGAAGGGGATGGAGATATGTAGCGGTGTAATCGGTATGAATAGATACATCCTACCTGAAACACGTGCTGGACGAGCGTTAGAGAGTGCGAAGGTGGGCGGGGCCAGCTGGGCGTCAGGTGGAGTGAAGGTGGAGGCGGGGCTTGAGTCGGTGAGCGATCCTGGAGCTCAGCCGAGAGCAGCCTCTGAGAGCTGGAGTAATTTACTGACGATATGAGGGCTGGTGTAAGGTGCTGCATGTCCGTGACAAGATGGTCCGAATCCTCGGACGAGGCCGAAAGGCAGTAAAAACAATAATCTACTGCTGTTCTAGTGTGGCTATATGTTTTGTTGTTATTGTTGTTTTTTATAAAAATGCCTCAAATTAAAAATACATGTCATGATTTTTTTCTCCATATGTATATACAAATATTGAGTTTTTAAAATTATATAAAATCATAATTTAAAATTATTTAATGGGTAATTTGTTTAATAGCGTGTTGTATTATGTAATGGTTTATTTATGTAATAATTGATTCAATATAAATCAAGTGTATCATCTAAAGTATAATATCAACATATTTCATGGTGCAGCTGTGTGGCTCTTCATAAACCTCAGAAATCACTTCACAATGATTGTGAAAATCATCTTGAAATTTCTCATTGACTGTTTTGACATCCCAGGTCCCAACTTTTACTTTGAGAACCACTGATCTACAATAAAAATTAACAAAAACATTAAATTATTTCATTTTCTATATACAAAGTGACAAATTTTATTTTCTCCAAATGTTGAGAATTCTTTCAGTAATCTTAAAATTTGTTGTAAAAGTGCCTCACCTAAGCCTCTGTCTTTGTTTTCTTCTCTGCAGTGAAATTTGAAATGTCCTGCTACATAAATACTCAGCAAAACCCCAAGTCCTTTATTGTCCACCTATCAATCAAATCTGACTCCAAGAAGTTGCACTTGTGTTGCTCTGAGTCAGGTGATAAAGTGTCGCTGGGTCTGGAGGTAAACAATCCTAAATATCCACAGCTTTACCATAATCACTAAACTCTGTCTTTGTCATATCATTTTTGTTTCCAACTTAGATTTGTTGTGATGTTGCTTTTATTTTCTAAATATCTCACTCTTTAATTATTTGTAGGGTTGCATGTTTCACTAAAACCCAACAGGAACTTTTGAACCACATTATAACTTGTTAGTATAAATGATATTTTAAAGGTTTTGTGTTATATTTTTGTGCAGGACGTACCCTGCGACTGTGAGGTTTTTGGGCTTTAGTTATGACAGTTTATTCAAAACTAGAGCAGATTTTAGATTAAGGGCATCAGTTCCCAAAGTGAAGCCCCACCCTTGGTGTAGGCCCAGTGTAATTGCAGGGGGTTAAAATGAATTGAATGCATGACAAAATTTTGCTAATTTTTTTATATAAATGATATATTACATGAAATGGGTAATTAAACTGAACGTTAGAACATTTTAAAGGTGCCTTTTTTGAGGATTTAAATGTGTAGTTTATATTACTGCAATATTTATTTTACTGCAGTTGACTTTTACTTGTTTTGCTGTTAAAAAGGATGGTTTGGGTCATGTGAGGGGAACAAAAAATGTGTGGGAACGATTGGTTTAAAATCTAATGTTAGGAGGATTTGTATCCAAATTTAGGAGCATCCTATCTATAGTCTTTACCTGCATTTGATAGAGAATCTGTGGAGTTAGATAAAGTTTAGGTTGATTGCATGAAGGCTTTGGAGTTCATCCAAAAGATTAAACATCAAGGCATCAGGGGAAACATCCAGAAAACCGGTCAGCTGCAATAGGAAGCTTAAAGTGAAGAAAATTATCGTTTAAGTAAACAGAAGTTGTTTATCATTTTTTGAAAATCACCTATCTTCATTTATGGAGTTAACTTTGTTCTATTCTTGATTCATGTAGAAAACACTAAGAAAAAACAACCCAAAAAACAGTTTTATAAATGAATATTTGAAGAACTGCAATCCAGAAATAAAAAAATAGAAAAACCTCCAAATCCCAAACATTTTTTGACTAACTGCAGAATTCTCAGATTTGATTTTTTTTCAAATAGTTAGACCAATAAAAATGTGATCTGTAAAACAAAATTTTCAAACAATGCAGTTAGTAAAACTCAATATACAAAACAGAAATATGAAAAATAAAATTTCCAGATGTAAAATGTGAAATATAATCTGATCTCAGAAAACAGCAAAGTTACTCTTAATATGTTTTCTAAATGAAAAAAATGTTTTCAATGTTTACGTTTTGGATTTCGTGGTTTTTTTATTTCCATTCACAAAATGTTTACGTTGGTTTCAAAATTAATGGCTCAAAATTCACTCCATATATTCTTTTCTCATCTTTTTTGTCGGCCTGCTAATGTGTTTCAGTTGAACATAACTAATCCAGCCTCTGCTAAACAATCACCAGGAGGAGTGATACCAACTTGTAAGCTACTCTCAGTCTTATCTTCAGAAAAGTTCCAATATTTTTTGCTTCTGTGTCTGTTAGGAATGCAGTGAGATATGTAGGAACCCAAATGAAGAGAAGCACCACTTCCATTTCAACAAGTCCATCGTTGGTTGCAGTCTGGCCACCTTCGAGTCAGTGAAGTACCCAGGTTGGTTCATCAGCACTGCCTATGAAGAACGGGACGATTCAGTAGACATGTGCCAAGCGACAACCGCCTCCCGTGTCACCTCCTTCAGTTTCAATTTCAAATAGAAGAAAAAAAAATCTCCTACGAGTTATACAAGTCTGTACTTCACCACTAGATGGAGCAATGACCTACTTTTTCTGAAGGTTCCAGTTTGGGGCTATACTGTAAAACAAAGTACATTTAAAACAAAGTTTTCCCACTTGAAAAATTAAGAATACTTTTTTTTTTGTTTTGTTTTAGTATTCTCCATTTCCTCTGGTGGGACATTGTGTAAGAGGATATTCCTTAAATCATTATTGCAATGGTATTTTAGACTGTGGTCTTACTTTTATTTATGTTTTTTCTGTATTTAAGTTTCATTAAAGCTAAAATTATAAATTACCTGAAGGATTTATTTATGTCCTTAAATGTTATCTTATTTTTAAAGTTTATGTATATAAATATATCTTTGATCTTTAATCCAAATGATCAGTTAGTATTAACTCCAACAATAAGTTACTTAAGAGAAAGTGAAAGAGGCAGGAATATGTGGCGGGGTAAAAAAAGATGATGCTGTAGAGGTCTGGAGATGTTCTCTGAAGAGCAGGGCCTTCAACAGTTGTTTCTCTTTCCTTGTTCTGCTTATGCTTAGTAGGAGACCCGTGAACTAAAAGAGCTTTTTAACCTTTTTTAGTTAGCTTTCTTTTAATGTTCTGCTTGCCTAAAAGTTAAAATCTGTAAGAAAGTCTTTGTTACTGTTGGAACATGTCATATAAATCTGTACTAATATAACAAAGAGTCATTATCAAACTGTTTGTGTCCTGCTTTATGTCAGTTCATTTTCAAGTGATTTCAAGAGATTTTAAATGTAGATGTTTTTAGCTGTGAATACCAGGAATCTGAAATAACTGCTTATGGATGGGTTATGGTTAGTTCAATCTAATTGTCTTTTTTTTATTTTCAATTTAGAAAAAAAAAAACAACTAGACAGTCACTATGTTTTTGTGTTTTCAATACCAACAAACAGAACAAAAGAAGAAAATGAACCTATGCAGTTATTCTTAAAATACAGATGTACAGTATTATCTGGACTATAAGTCACAGTTTTTTTCATAGTTTGGCTGGGGTGTTGCGACTTATACTCTACAGCGACATATGTGTGAAATTATTAACACATTTCACACTAAACCGCAAAAGGATGCTCTAGGCCTGTGTTTATCATTTCAACTTTGGCGGTAACTTCTAAAAACAACATAGAGGAGCTCCAAAATGCCACCGAGAAGAAAATCATATTCTGCAGATTACAAGCTGCATGTAGTAAAATATGCAGCAGAAAATGTTAATCAAGCAGGAGAAAGAACGTGTGGAGTTGGTGAGAAACTTGTAAGGGACTGGAGAAAAGCGGAAGTTACTCTTACTGACATGAAGAAAACAAAAAAGGTAGAAGATGAACCGCAGCATCTTCTACAGCGGAGGCGTTTAAAAGTGACAGAGGATGAAGATTTCATGGGACATGTCTGTTCTTGGTATTGATAAATTTATTTCATCAAATAAATTTCCCTGAAAAATGCAACTTATACTCCAATGCGACTTAGATTTTCCTTGTTTATTGCGCATTTTATGGCTGGTGCAATTTATACTCCGGAGCAATTTCTAATCCAGAAAATGCAGTAATGGTTATTTTTAAGGAGTCACCAGTTAAGCGGTCTGCCGATTTATTGGCCTAGATTTAATTAATTTTGGGAGATCGGTAATCAGCCGATACTCAGATGTGAAACCGATCTTTTCCACAGATCTTTCTACCTCTGCAAAGGTCTGAAAATGAATAATCTAAACTTTGATTTACATTTGAATTTCACAAGTTTTTATCCCTTCACAGGTACTGATTAATGTCTTTCATTATGATCAGACTGAAATATTGAAAGTGTCTTGTGATATTAAAACAACTGTCAGTGTCAGTTATTAAAAAAAACAAATCAGTATTGATTAAAATCAGCATCGGCATGTCAGGCTTTAAAAAGGTCAGGAATCAGTGATGAGCCAGAAACTGTCATGATCCGGGGCTCTCTGTCTCTTTTGTGGGGTTTTTTCCTGTGTGCCTTGTTCCCGCTTTCACCACCAGATGGCGCCAGGTCCTGGAGGAGTGCGGTGTGGTCTCTATGGCACAGCTGTGTCCCATCAAGCATCATCAGTCGGTGCATAAGAGGAGTCCCCTGTCAGTCCATCGGAGCCGAGTGTTTTGCCAGTAATGGTATCACAAAGCCTCCTGAGCGTGTCTCTGTGTTTCCTCCTCGTTGCCTTGAGCTTACTAATATCTCTGTTTCCCTGTTGCCTTCAGGTGATCCTTCGGATATCCTGAATCCACCGGTCAGACCCTGGCTGTTTTACAGTTCCCTGAGTTCTTCCTCGTGACGCTGTGCAGATTACCCACTGGTTGTCCAAGCTCCAAGATTCATCTCCTCTGTTGCTAATTATTATCTCCTGGTTCCCATGTCTGGCAGCCCAAACACTCCTCTGTGTCTCAGTCGAACCTGAGCCGACCTGTCCGTTCCCCCACCGTACTTCTCCGTTGCTTCTGGACCACAAAAGAGACTCAACCCCTGGACTACCACAGCCACCCTCCAAAACCCAGATCCATCTTCTAACCGTAAGAAAACAAACTATCAACTCAGCATTCCCGATTATCACAGCACTTGAACTCATCGCTCTGCTTCCCCCCTTCAGTGACTGCTGTTTCCTGCGCCTGCCAGTTCCCCTGGACTCGGTTTCGTGGCAGGTCTGTCTGTTCTTGTGAATTTAATAAATCCTCTTAATCTGACTCCTCTCTCCTGTCTTGGTGTTCTGCATGTGGGCTAAGCATATAAAACCTGACATGACAAAAACCTGCAATCAGTGCACCCCTAGTTATTTTGCATTTTATTTTACTTTTGTACCTCAGTGCAGTTTAGAGCCTGTACACGTATCTGTACCTTTGTTCATAAATGTGTCATGATCTGTGGTTCCCTGATTGCTTCCAGGTGTGTCTTGTTTCCCTGATTACCTCCCTTATGTATTTAAACCCTCCTGTGTCTCCTGTTCCTTGTCGGGTCCTTGTCTGAGTTTGTCTGTGATTCCCTGAGTTCGCCCGTGATCCTCTGTGTTTGGTTTAATTTTTTCTCTGCCTCTCGAATGTCCAGCGCTACCGGTGTAAAACCCTGGATTCTGTTTTGCCGTGCTGCCTGGTCTGAGGACACTTTCTGTTTCTGTATTTTTTGGACTAGCTCATCATTAAAAACATCATTTCACCACTTCCTGGTTCCAGCCTCTGTCTCACCACCAACAAAACAACCACTCCCTGACAAAATGTGAATACTTTTGACACATCTCTTTTTTTATCATTTATTCCTTTTAGGTATTTGCATCTAAATATATCCCTTTCTTCTATAAAATATTCATAACTCAGGTTTACCAGATACATCTTTTGCACTGGCCGCTGGCACCCATACAACAAGCCAAACAGCTAATTAATAGCATCTTAACAACTATTAATAACGCTTGTCAGCTCCCTGGCAGGATACCCAGAACAAAAAAGACCTGCTTCCTTCTGGAGATATAATCCACATGTTTATACTTATAATTCCTAAAACCTGTTTTCTTTAGATTTTTTCTTGGTACTGATATAGAGCTCGAGAACAGTCAACCAGGCAAACACAAATAAAATCTAAATCACATAAAAATCTGGAATAAATTACCAGAGTACTACTACAGGCTAAGTGTGAAAGTGGTATTAAATCCCTCCTGAATAAAAAGGGTTTCAAGTTTGGGTTTAAAAATGTCTGTGATTAACTAAGAAGAGATGGTTTTATAGTCTTGGTGCCACAACTGAGAAGGTCCAGTTACCCAAAAGTTTATATTTAGTTCTCAGAACATTCAAGAAGAACTGAGATGACCTAAGGCAGACACACACACAGACAGACTCCTAGTGGTGCTCAAATTCCTGACCTTTCACCCTGGAATAGAAAAAAACACATTTTCTTCTGGAGCCAAATGTTTTTTTTTAATCATCCATATTTCAATTTAGAAATTCTAATTGCACTTCAACGTTTACAAAATGAACATTACAAACACATACGCTTAGAATGGTGAAGTTAGGTTCTATGATAGAAAGCAGTATGCACAAAAATTATACCTAACTGTCTATTTGGTTTTATTAGCACATGTGAATGTGTATATATTTATGTATGTTTAAATGTATATGACTTAATTTATTTGCCCACTTTAAGGATTGTTGAGTAGAATAGACTCATAAGTCTCCTTGAACTAAATGTAAACTTTGGGGTAGAGCTGGACAATAATTCAATATCGATAAATATCATGATATGGTTTAATTCAATATTGTTGATATGACTTTTACACACATTTTCAATATTTCAATATACATCACGGTCTATAAACATAGCATTTGTCACTGACTGATGTTTTCAGATTTTCATGTAGTTTTAATGTGTTTTTGTGTTTCAAATCTAATATTTATTAAATGTTACGTTGGAGAATTTTTTTTAAATATTCATCATAAGTTTGTCTCGACATCTGTTGTCGGCATTCTTGGCTGTCTTTCAAAGGCTTTTATATTTCCTACATTGAAATCGAAATTATTGACCAAAATTAAGAAATGTATTTTGATATAAATTTTGGATATATATATCGTCCAGCCCTACTTTGGGGTAACTGGACTTGTCAGCCTTGAAAGAAGGCCGCTCACACTGAGCCTGGTATAACTGGATATTTCTACCTGTTACCTAAAACATCCACATCCTCCAATTTTCCTGGCTCCTCCAAATTTAACGGATGGGCTCTCTGTCCATCACTTAGAATATGGAGTAACTCCAATTTCCTTATCCTGTTCGGTCTGCTTGGTTCCGCCCGAACCTCTTCCTTGTGGTCCCTTTGGACTTCAAAGACCTTGGAGGGAAGCTCAATGCTTTTCACGGACACGCAGAGGCGGCCTGCAACTGACCTGAGACGGACAGGACCGGAGGATGTGGAATATGGGTTTGAAAAGGGAGTTCTCCACTGTTGCTGCATCCATGTGAGATGTGAGAGATTGCTGAAAAATCAATGACACAATACAAGCTAATATCTCCTGTCTGTCTGTGTCTCAGCCAGGATGAGTGTATCCTGTACACTCGATACAACCTGCTCGTTTTCCTTAGACAATCATACCTTTGACCAATCTGATTGGGTGATCTGATTATATCATCTCTGTAAAGTTCCTGGAGTTGACGTGTTGCGAAATGGCCCTATGTGAATAAACTGAGTTGTCTATCTAATCTATTTAATGTATATTTCTTTAGAGCATCATTTTAACATTTTAAACTTTTTAATGTTATTGATGGGGATTTAAAGTAGTCTTTAGTTATTAAAAACCATTTCTGTCTGTGGGTAATTGAACTTCAGTTGCGGTAGTTATTTTATAAAAGCTTCAAATCAAATAAAAAGTAGTAAATAGGTCTAAAATGACGTCAAGTTAGTAGGACCAATAACATAAAAAACCTGTTTCAACAGGGGAAAAAGTTTTGTTTAAAAAGAAGACTTTAAGTTGTGACTTTAACTTCATTTAAAGTTAACCTTTAGAAATGGGTCAGCCCCACCTCTAGCCTTAGTTAGCTTGGATGCGTTGATAAGCTACAACTTTTTCAGATCAAAACACACTTATCCCTGACAAACAGGGGCCTTCTCCTTCCTGAAAAGTGGTATAGCTGGGCAATGCTGTCTTTACTTAGATACACAGATACATCTAAAATAAAAGAATTTTGTGATCAAATTCAATAATATTTTGAAGTAATAATTATGTCTTACAGAAAAATTAACCCAGTAATATGTGTCTCAGAAAATGTGTATATTGTGGAAAAGCTATGTATTTTCAAATTATGGTACCACATTCAATTCAATTTAATTTAATTTGATTAAATTTGATATGATTCGATTTAATACATTTCAATTTGTCATGAATCGGTGGTAGGGGTGGTGAGGGAGAATGTCAGGAGACCCAGGAAAGATGAAGTTAGAAGTTTTTAATAAAGAAACTGAACAGGAACCAGCCACAAAACTACACGGCTGAGTGGAAGCCAGGGCTCACACCGGTAGCAACAGAGCATGCGACGTGGCAACAAATAAAGACTGGACAGATAAACTTACAAATGACTACATTAAGGATATAGAGTCAATTGGAGGGGAGGGGAGGATTTCAATGTTACTGTGGGCACGAGGGAAGGATGCTGAACTTGTTCCTGAACTGAACCTATAGAAGAATGTGTTCAGTTCATTAGCTCTGTCCAGACTTTCATCTGCTTGAACATCCTTCTGTTTGAAGCCTGTGATCTTCTTCATCCTTGACCTCACATCTCTGATATTGTTCTGATGGAGCTTGTTTTCTAGCCCCCTCCTGTATGCCTCCTTGCTTTCCTTTATGTTATCCTTAAGTTGCTTCTGTATACTCCTCAGTAATTCTCTGTCTCCCTTCTTAAAGACTTGTTTTTTTCTTGTTAAGCAGTTCCTTCAAATTATTTGTGATCCATGGTTTATTATTTAGGAAGCATTGCACTGTTCTGGTAGGGATGGTGTTATCTTCACAGAAATTTATATAGCACACTCAGTCCTCTCTATGTGGGTGACATAGTCACACCTAGTCTATAGCCTCAAATCAACCTTGCAGTGCTTCTTCAGCTTGCTGTGACCATCTTCTTACAGCTCTTTTTAATCTATGTTTCTATTGTATTATGTAATCCAAACAGACCTAAAAAAGGAGACTGATGGTCTAATTTAAAGTCTGGTTTAAAGAACAAAAGTGTTTATGTGTCTGTTTATACAGTCTATATTAAAATAGTGCCCTGAACTTATGAACTTCCCTTTCTTATCTGCAAACCTGCCGCTTTAAATCCAGAAAGCAGAGTCAGCGTAAAGTGTTTATTTTTTCTTTTTATGTGTTATTTTCTAACCCACTGGTGGGACATCTGTTGTCCCTCCAAAATTTGCAACCTCATCCTGCCACAGTGAGGATGCTGTCTGCCATCAAAACATTTTTATGGTTTAAAGGGATAAAGAACAGCAGCTGATTCAGTTTCTGCTTTTTCAGGCATTTCAAAATGTAATGCTAAAAGAATACCATCTTTCTGGGTAAATATAAATAATCCCTGATTCTACTTCACTCCCTGCTTTGTTCTATATTCTTATTATTATTTAATGACGTATTTACCTTCAAAAAACACTCTCCAAGGAGAGACCGTTCCTTCCCGTCATCTTATTTATCCTCCAACCAGCAATTTTCTTGATTTTGCTGTAATGCGATTTAGAGACTTTGAAGTTTCCTGCCTTTATCGTCCATAGAAAGGAACACGACAGCCGGTAATCTCAGTTTCAGTGCAGTGCAAATTAAACGCCAATCTACCAGTGTGCTTTACTATGGTGGATTTAAAGAATCTCAACCAATAAGAGACATTTTGAGGGAAGCTGATGCCCCCTTATTGGTACAGCATCCAGGGGTTTGCATGGTGACACCTCAGGCTGTTTCCCAGCTAACAACACTCCACTAAGAGAAACACTGTCGGGAACACACTGCTCCACATTTATATAGATACACAAAGTGGATTGTAAAAAATGTAAGAGAAAAAAGGAAAGAGAAATTCCTCTGGAGTTTATTTAGACCTACTACAGCATCTTTAAGAATTACATCTGTGATAAAATCCATTCGTTAAGCTGCATTCCTTTGATCGTATATGTATTGTGTCCTTCTTTCTTAATGCCTTATCTTTCTCTAATTTTCTTATAAAGCAAGGAACTTCATTAAATTTTCCCCATCCTATATCTCCATCCTTATCAAAAGACACATATTGATGCACAGCTTCTCTCATACAAATACAATTTATTTTTCTTTAAGCGATTTTAAAGACACAAGAAAAAAACTATGTTAAACCATAGTTACAGGTGTTTACTTTGTTAATTTTGTCAGCACGTGAAAGGGTACTGATTGAGGTAAAAGGTCATTTTTTTGATGATTCGCTTCTGTATGAAATCCCATCACTGACTCTGTCTGACACATCTGAGCACACACGCTCACGCTAGCAGTCAGAAGTAGAAGAGCAGCACTAAACCTACTGTCCAGGGTTACCACTGAGTGTGAGTCTGTGTGTGTCCCTCTACCATGTACATTCCCAGCACATGGCAACAGGAGCTAAATATAGCCCCAGCAGCCTGGCTTCACAGCAGGATCATGCTTCCTCTCCCTAATGAAGGATCTCTCTCAAATCTACCGCTGTCTCTCCTTATTTATTGCCAATAAACATGGTGCACTTTGCTTTACTCCACTGTTATCTATCTATCTATCTGTCTGTCTATCTGTCTGTCTGTCTGTCTGTCTGTCTGTCTGTCTGTCTGTCCGTCCGTCTGTCTGTCTGTCTGTCTGTCTGTCTGTCTGTCTGTCTGTCTGTACACACACACACACACATATACTTGGAAGACCCATTGGTGCCCAGGCTTAAACTACAATTTTAGTTTATTTCATATAGTGTAAATTTACAACACATGCCATAAGGTACTTCAAGAGACATTCAAATCGAGTCATTCAGTCAGATTGTATGAGGTCAGAGTTCTGTCAAGATCGTATACGCGTAATACATTCTGGTAGGAGCAGTTTTATCTAAAAAACAGACAGGACAACTATTTTCCACGCACATTTGTATAAACTAGCATATTCTATGCTTGCAGATTCAATACCATGAGGCTTTTAATGTGTTACACTCATGACTTTATGCTTCTTCTCTACATTCTCTTGCTTTAAATGTGCCTGTAGATTCTCTTCTACTCATGTGTGGACCTGTTTCTGTGAGTTTCTAATGAAAGTTTCAAATGAAAACCTTTGTCACTTTGAGGGTGTAACAAACAACAGAATGTAAACTGCCTATGATTATCAACAGGAAAATCTTGCATCTATTGTTTTGCTCCCAGTTGAGGCTAATTACATTAGCAAAGTATCTTTAGGCTATTTATTGTTCTCTTCAAGGGTTGAATTTGGACTCCATATCCAAGAGCCATCTCTGTCATCAAATGAAAATTTTTTAAACACAATGTTGAAAATAAAAAATGTCAAAAGAAAAATTGCTGTGTTCAACTATAAATGAGAATTTATTCAAGCTTCTCACTCCTCAAAAAAGTGAAGCTAATGTTAGCTTAGCTCATGGGAAGTTTTAAATTCAACATTAATCATTTTAGAGCGTGTGGCTATCGCTGTCAGAACACATTCATGACTGTTTAAAACTTTTAACTTCACTACTTTTTAATTTATTAAGACAACAGCAATTAGGCTGATGCTACGCTAACATTATTAACTGCATCTAGAAAGAAAACAGTAGCTGTGTCTCATTTAGCTGGCTGCGTCCTTTTAAGCACGCAGCCTACTCAACCTTAGGAGTTACAAGCCTTCGG
>JAUZNJ010033023.1:0-13376 GCA_034780135.1 Jordanella pulchra
TTCAAGGTGTTACAACCATCTATTGAGGATATTAGTATCATAGAGGCAGCAGCAGAGAGGAGAGGACAGAGGGAGGCGTAAACATGAGCAGAGCTGTTGGTCATCATGGACTGAAGGTTTAAAGCAGCTTTGGAAACATCTGTAAGCAAAGCTGCATCATTTCAGGTGGGGTGATATTTGTCTGTGGTGCAGTTTGAAATGTAGTTCAGCAGTGGTGTAGATGTCAGCATTTATGATAATTATTGATAATCGGAAACAAGAATTTTGGAATTCAGAAACGTGAAAAAATGTTGTCTAACTTATTATTGAATTTTCTTGCTCTGTTTAAGAAAGTTTGTATTTGTTTTAATATGTGATTTGATAAGAAACTGTTAGTAAATGTTAGAAGGCTTTTAATACTGTATTTCAAACTGAAAAACTCACAAAAAAGGCAATTAGAAAAGTTTATTGAAACAATATTCAAGGCTTTGGCGCCTCGGCAGATTACATTAATAAGAATTTTATTTTGAATATATACATGAGATGGTATGAAGTTGGATGTCAGATAAAAACAAGGCACAGGTTCATAGAACCTCCATGATGAGCAAGCATAGAGCGACAGTAGAGATTCAGTTTATTCGGGCTGAACTTCTGCTTATGCTCCATTTCAGTATAATTTCAACAACTGATCTGCTTTTAATTAACGTGAGCATATGTCAATAAAAATCTCTACTATTAATTTATCCCAATCACCAAATATGAGCACTGAATGCATAACATGTTATATTTGGGGTTACTGCGCCTTTCTTTATTGTAAAGAGCATAAAAACATTTGTTTTATTTGAGACGTGAGTCATTTAGCATAACAACGGTTTGCTGTCAACATTTTCAGGAAGTTTGATCTGATTGGCTAATGACAGAAAACTGTAGCAGTTTGATTAGAAAACCATAACCCTTAATGTTTATATTTCTTGTAATTCAAAACAATATTTTTTATCAACCATTTCTTTATGGAGATTTTTCCATTTCTATACGATTCTCTTAAAATATTTTAATATAAGTCTAGTGATTTTTTTCTGTAACGTCCAAATATTATTAGAATCAACCTGTAGAAGAAAGCTGACCCTCATTCTGACTGAAATGGGGGATATTTGAGCTGGCAGCCCTCAGCTCTGCTTACTTTTGCCCTGGTCTGGTTTTGAGGTTATTGCTCTGTGGACCTTTTAGCTGTTAAAGACAAAAGGTTTGTAGATGCCGGAGGAACTCTGGCAGGAAGCTGCGCTCCATCAGGACCAAAGCCTCTCACCTTAAAAACAGCTTCTTTCTTTTCTGCAGCTACCTGGTTCCCCTGATCAGACTTTCCTGTTGGTATTAATATTGATACATCAGCACATGTGAGGACCATTAAATCTCATTGCTGCTATTGTTGCTGGTATCCCATGCACTAATTTTCACTACTCTCATAACTCTCCTATACCACTTGCATTTGTTGTTCAATAATATACATTTCAAAATGTATTTATGTAAACAGCATGTTTGTCTCTGAGAAGGCGCTCAGGATGAGGAGTTGGGTCCAGTGACGGTTGTGAAGCTTACGTTTGTTGATCAGTACCATCAGCTGACATCAAACTTGTTTAGTAGAAGGAATCAACCATCTGTTAATCAACCATCATTGAACCGTTTTGCCTCTTTAGCTGTCAGATGTTTGAGCTAAACCTCCAGATATTTTCATTTGGTCTTTTATTAAAAGGAAGAGTAGATCTTTCGTGCCGTTGGGGGGGGGAGCTGCAGAAAACAACTGCTTTCATAAATCTGTAGGAGCGTCGCTGCTACAACATTGCAGTGGTTTGGTGGTGTCACCATAACTCAGCCAGCAGGGCTGATGGGTTCATGCTCTGAACAGCCTAGATAGCCTTCACACAGCCCTGCGTGCCAAACGCTGGTGGAGCAGGCAGCTGTAAATCACCGAAGCCATCTGACTTCTATTCTGTGTGTAATGAAGTGTGTTCTGGTTTACAGTGAGGTAACGGCTCAACACTTCCTGCTTGCTTATGAAATATTGCTTCGTTTCTAGAAGAGTCAGTTTGGAAGAAATAAGAAAGTGGCCTTTGTCTGTGTAGCTCTTTCAGCACTGACTGTACACTTTAAAAACAACTCTAGATACTTCAGAAAAACCTACTCAGAAAGACACGTGCTTTGATTGAAGTCTGCTTTACAACATGCTGCTTTTCATCCTGATTCTTTCTCAACCCAGACGACACACAGCTGGATGTCACCAGGTGATGTTCTACCTCTGGGTAAATGCAGAGAAGGAACGCATGGATGGACTGAATGTTCTTTGGTTGATTCCTAATAAAACTGAAGTGAAAGAGAGTTTCAAAGTTAGCATCCAGCTTCAGCTAATGCAGCTAGCAAGCAGCAACGAGGCTGTAAATCTGGGTTTAGTGATGGACTCTGTGGACCTTCTATCACCTGAAGATCATCTCCAGGATTAAAGGACTGATGTTCCTGCTTCATTCATCTTCAGTAGAACTGATCCCTGCAGCGGTTCTTCACAGGTGGATCAGACAACTGATCCAGAACTCTGCTGCCTGCGTCCTCACTAGAACTAAGAAAGTGGAGAACATCAGTTGGTTGGTCAGGTTGGCAGGGGGTCAACAGCCAGACCTCTCAGGTCTACTGGATCAGAACCAGAACCAAATATGGAGAAACATGATCACTGTGGAAAATATGTTTCTAGAATTTTGGAATTAAAAAATGCGAAACTGTTAATTCAGTGTTTAATTAACTCACTTTGTTTATTTTTATTGTCGTCTAATCTGGAATAAATTCCTAGAAAACTGGTAAAGATTCAAGCATTGGGGTGTGCAGGTGGCGCAGTTGTTAGCGCGCACGACCCATGTATGGAGGCCTTAGTCCTCGACGCGGGCGACCCGGGTTCGGGTCCGGCTTGTGGTCCTTTCCCGTATGTCTCCCCCCCTCTCTCATACCCCATTTTCCTGTCAACCTACTGTCTGAAAACGGACCACTAGTGCCGTAAAAACTCAACAAAAAGAAAAGATTCAAGCATTAAAAAAGGTATCTATTAAGAGCAGCCTTTGACTGATCAACCTAAACATCATTATTTAAGTTTCCACTTTCCTTCTTTAATTATTAGTTGTTTCATTTTTGGATCTTATCATTTTTATTCTCTTTAATTATTCCTGTTCCTAAGCCACTGCATTGTACTTGTTTTTTTCTTTTTTCTTGTCCAGCACTTTGAGTTGTCCTGCTAACGTTAGCTGCTATGGAAACCACCTGCCCTGCCTTAATGGTAAAACCTTCCTTGTTACATAAAACTTTGATTTACAGCCTGATTGATTCTCCCTGTTCTTCAGGATTTCCTGGTTTTCATGATTTTACTTCCAAAATGTTTTCTCCATCTCATAAGCTATGCATGTGAAATTTCTAACATTTATAATTATCATCAGAGTGGAGCTTTTTAAAACCAGCGTGTCACGACTCGTTTCCAGTCATTGTGAGACGAGTGATGATGTCATTCAGGTCTCTGTCGGGCAGGAGTTCATGAGGCAATAAAGGGTTTAATTTAGAAAGAATAAAAACTATAACAAAAACAGATGCTGGTAGAACTTTAGAACACCAAGTTCTTCCAGAAAAAGGGGAAGAACATTTCTTGTTCCTTAGTCACACACCTGCAGTTCTAAAGCCGTCTCTCATGGATAAAGTATAATCAGGAGGTCAAGTTACTAATTTTCCAAATACATGTTTTGGTGCCCATTCAGAGTGAGGGAAAGAGATTACAGGGTGGCATCCGCCTAATAGCTTATTATTGGACTGCAAAAGAGCCAGAGATAAAGACAAGATGGAGGAAGAGGATGATTGCCCAGCTGAGGGACACTGGCGTCCGGTGGCATGAATATGCTGCGCTGGCTCGGCTCCATGAGCGATTGTGAAGGCAGATGTTGCTGCGCGGCCCTCAGGCAGGAGCATGACGTGAAGGCAGCGGGTTTTCCATGGCTGCTGCCCAGCCAGCTGCCACCTCAAGTGTCACTCTGCATTGGCAGAGAGGAATAAAAGCCAAAGCTGGTCTTGACCAGAAGGGCTGGGGGGGCACTTCACGCCATGTGCAGGGACAAAGGAGCCGTGATCTGCAGTCATAGCTGCGCCTGCCAGAGCTTTTCAGGCTTGTGTGGTGGATGGGTGGGCTGAGGGGGAGTTGACAGAGACAAATGGCTGAGCAGAGCGTTGGTCACAGGATGCAGCTGCTGCTCATCAATCGCTTCCTTTTTACAATTAGACTGAATGCCACTTTCAGCTTTAAAGAGCAGGGATGTAAAGTCAAGTTTCCATTCGCTTTATTGATGGGTGCAAGTTCCACATCCTCCAGAGAAGAGCAGCCAAAAACTTCCAGAGAATCACCCATTTCATTTCTTCCTGCTGTTAGGAAGGATTTATTATGATGGTGAATCTGTTTTAAATAGAGTTGAAACTAAAAGGGGGTGAATCAGGTTTGATAAAACGCCAGCATTTCTCTGCAGTATGAAGGTCTGGATGGTTATAAAACAAAAGACAGCAGAACATCTGATAGACATCTGTGGAAGACATGGAGCTGTGACTGAGCAGCACAAAGCAACCAGCTGACTTCTGGCTCAAAGCTCTGCCTCAGAAAATGAGGGAAGAGGGAAGAAGATGGGATGGATGAGATATTAGACCTTCTAACCTGAACGTTTGAGGTCAGGTGTGACTGGAAAAGAGCCACAAAGTTTTTCCCACTTAAGAATGTGGATCATTGCAGATCCCAGTGCAGCAGAGCAGGAAGCTGGGCTCAAACTTTTCATGGTCTGAATACCTTCCTGTAGCTCTCTACATAAACATGGAACCATTTTACCTCCTAAATGTTTCCATCCACAGATTTAACCTTCAGTTTTGACAACTGCTTTAGAAACTAGTTTATAAAGCAACCAGCAGCCATCTGGAGAGCATTTCATTAAAACCATCAGTTTACAAAATATAAAAAAGCAACTCACAAATATATCAGTCCAATATATTTTTGAGATGCTATGCAATAAACAATGCTTTTATTTCTATTAAAATGAATCTAATGCATCTTTCTTTCAATAAAAGTTGATAAGGTGAAGCTAGCTGGATAAAGTTTTCAGTTTATTTTTATAGCATCAAGGGACCTTATAGAGACACGGTTCAATCAGATCATCCAGTCAGAGGTTCTATGAGGGTAAAAATTAATTATTAATATAAATTAGTTAACCTGAGATCGTAGGTTTTCCTAATTCCCATGTGTGCGGACTCTTCATGGGATACCTGCAAAATCAAGTCAAAGGCACCACATATGATAAACTGGATCCTCAATAACTTTGTCGCCACATAAGGTCCACTTCCTTAACAATACCTTGTTTTCAACAAAGTATCCATGACTGCATCTCCTCGCCAGGTAATGCAGACTGAAACTAATGTTGTATTGTGGGATCAGATCTTTGCTCCTGCCACAGATCATTCTGTGGAATAGACAAAGAAATATTAGACAGACAAAGAGAGGATCTCTGTTCATCTTCTTCTTCATCCTGATCTACATCACTGGATGCTTTCATAACCCGTGTCACAGCACGTGTTGGAAAAATTTCAGGGTTTGACTGTTCATTTTAATCAGGATCACTGCTGATCTAAGATATTGAAAAAATAACCGGAGACTCTGGTTGATCAGGCCAGACTTTCCCTCCAGCTATGTTGTTCTTCGGTCTAACTGCTACCAACCACAGGCATCGGACACCCATCCTTACTTCCCCATCAGACAACATTGAATGAAGCATCAGCCTATGTACTGTGATGCAAAACACAGACATGCCCATACCCAACAGAGGGATGGCTGATCCAGTGTCAGACTCATCTGAAAAAGACAAACTGATGCCAGAATGAATGAATCGTATGATCAGTATGTCTTTAGATGCTAACTGGCATCCTGACGTCATTCTCAACTAAAGAAACTTGTCCTTCCATAAGAAATGGTTTAGAAGAAATCAAATCAATCAAATTGCCCTTCAATCATTCTGTGAGGAACATTTAAACAAACTGATGCAGCAGGTGCTGCTGGTTTAACAGGAGTTCCATTTTTTTTGTTTGTTTTTGAGTTTTTACGGCACTAGTGGCTCGTTTATCAGACAGTAGTCTGACAAGAAAGGGGGATGCGGGTAGGGGGTGGGGGGGTGGAGGGGGATAGACATGAAGGAAAGGACCGCAAGCTGGGTTCGAACCCTGTTCACACGTGTCGAGGACTGAGGCCTACGTACATGGGTCGTGTGCGCTAACCGCTGTAACAATAATTACAAACTTTGTCCGGGTCGCAGTTACTGCGGTCTGAAAAAGAACTAGAACATGTTGAACAGCAGTTAAACATAAGTTTAGCTGCAAAAATGTTTTTTAAAAATAAGATACAGAATAAAAAAGGATTTGTCCACCATCTGCTGAATGTTTTTTTTGTGCTTGTGTCTTTGAGGTTGCGGTAAAGTCACGGATTTCATAACATGACTTTAACTGATTAGCGCGGCCTGTAGGACATCCTTTTCTTGGCAGATGAAACTTAATTGGAAGACAGAGACATGATTATGTGAAGCACTGATTAAATGAGACGACCAAAACCTTGTAGCCGGTCTCTGTTTTATTCCCAAACATCTGATCATAATCATGGACTCCCATGATAAAGCTAATTACATTATTTAAACCAGAACAGGATGCAATTTAACCAAGACAAGAATGAAATAATCAGATGTGATTGTCTTCACCCACATTATTCCATCAGGAAAGAGTTGGTGCCTTAAGGAGAAGCAAAAAGCAGTGGATGGTCTGAAACCTCGCTTGTGTTCATCCACTGTGTGAGTTTCTAGCTTTTTTGGGTTTCCAGTAAGGATTCTTTGACAAAGGTTAATATCCAGTGACCCCTTCTTCTCCAGCTAAGCACCCTCATCTTATCTTCTTCCACTTCTATAAAAGCAGTAGGAGTTTAATGCAAACTCTGAGGTCAGACATAGAGACTGATGACTGTCCTGAGCTTTCAGCAGTCTGCAGTCCTGACAAAAATAGACATCAAAACCATGGAAATATAAATATTTGGTTTGATGTTTTACATTTTAAGTTTTACATGAATATTTTGATTTAATTGTTGGTAGAGTGATTCCACATCTTGGACTCTAAACGGTCTTTCAGTGACATCTACTGGTGAAAAATGTTAATGAACCAAACAGATGTGGAACTACGTGTTCCCTCTCAAAAACTAGTGACCGTCAAATAAGAATATTCTTGATAACTTTTTCTGCTAAGACCAGTCCAAGGATATGGTCTCTAAAGAAGTAAGAGCATCTTTTTTTAGTGTATCTACACAATCCAGGGTAATTTTGGCCTTTGAAACCTTGGGGCGTTTGGAACCCAGGGAACACATCCATATCCCTCCCTGCTTGGTGGACGACCATGTCTTGGTAGGTTTGCAGTTCCTCTCTGATCTTTAGTTTACAGTGGACAGAGTCGAATAATAACAACTACTCCTTTAAATTTCCTTCAGAAAATGTTTTGAAAAAACTTTTATTTTTTTGGAGCCGATGTACTGAGTACATTTTTTGGTAAGTATACCCACCACAAGTAACTTCTCCTTTGTATAAATACCAAATTCTCAATGATTTTTCTTTTCCTGAAATATATCAGCTACTGGTAGTACCGTTTTTAAACATTATTCCAAAAAATAGGTTGAGAAAAGGATTTTTTCAGCCCATTTTTTCTAATTGTGTAATTCATTTGTGTTCTTTTTACTATTTTCACTGATTACTGTGGCTTCAGTAAAGCTGCTGCCCCAACAATTTGGAAAGAAGCTGATATCTGATCTTTTCTCTGTAGCTCAACTGTCCACCACATCTGACCAGAAGGAGACCCTGATTCAGACCAAGAACCTTCTGGAGAGACTGTGTCTTTGAATGCCAGTCGTGTTGGCAGAAAGCCTGTCACTCTGCCATAAAGATGTCTATACAGCATCAATGTGTCAACATGTAAACTGTCATCATAATTTAGTTAAAAAAAACAACTCTACCTCAATCCTTTGACATCAGTGTGGTGTATGTCAGTGATTTTAGGATAAGGACGCTGTCATCTTAGGTGAACGTTTGACAAGTGGTTTGCCCACAATAACGTTGCCTTCCCTCCAAGCCATATAGGCCTATTGTTTTCATGTGAAATGATACCGTTGTGTTTAAAAAAAAATCTGATTAGCACATAGGACCTGGTTATAATTTGGCAAACCAAACAATATTAACTTAAAACATTTGATCTTGTATGACTTTAGTAAAGGTTTTTGTACAAGTTAAAAACACAAACATGGGGGAAATAACCAGGATAGAGGGTTAGAATAATACAGGTATGATTAGAAAACAGCCGGACTAGCCTGTCTAGCCAGATGCATTTACATTGTAAATTAGTCTGGAAAGGAGGGCATAGAGCTCAAAAGCAGATAGATTTCAAAAGCACGACTAACAGTCGCTTGACAAGTTCAGAACCAATCAGATATTTATCAATGTGATGCAAAACATCTTTTTTTAAAAAGAAAAGCTCCTACACAGACAACGAATGTGCCAAAATCTGTAAAACTTTTTAATTTACTTTGAAATAGCTTGGCCAGGCATTTTCATAGAAAGACACATGATAGCTTGTTGGAAAGATGGGGTTGTGCTGATTTCAGTGATACCAAACTTCTGAATATAGCAGGATGTAACATTCAGTGTTTTACTTCACTAAATAAATGAAGTGTCCCACCTAAAAAAGAGAAACATTGACACATGGCATGTGGAACCCATAAAAGTATAATATGCAAACACTATTTTCTTGAACTTTTTAATAACTGTCCCAAATAGTAAATAAAAAAAAAGATGTTGGATTGCATAGCAATGCACTGTGTGATCTGACATTACTGGGTATAGGGCCAAAACCCCAAAATGATCCTTCCGAATGGGCCAAAACCCACCACATTTTAAAAGACGAATAGTGTCATACTGTGGCAGCGAATATTATAGTTCAGCACTACTACTTGGCTACTATTTCAATCCACTTTCCACCAAACACCCCAAGGTAATGAATGTAGAGAGCTTCTAAACCAACACTGAGACCACATGGGACTGGAGGTGGTTCAGAAATTCCTCCAAAACAACCCTGACCTCTCAACACCAGACAAGGTGATCCTGGAATTCCTTAGAATGAATCTGGAGGGGAATTACTTCCTTGTTGAAGAACAGTGGATACTACAGATCAAAGGAACAGCCATGGGGACAGGTTCTCCCTCATGTCAACATTTATATGTTAGCCAAATGGAAACTTGAGGCTTTCCAGAGATGCCAGAAAATACCAGAAGCCAATTACTGTTTCTTTGAAATCTAGGGGATCTAAAATCACAGCCTGGAGGAGTTATATACCTTCATCCACACCCTGAACATGAATCACTCCTCAATCAAAGTTAAACACGCAATACATTTGCAAGAAGTTACTGTCATGTTTGGGTTCTGTAAATTCTAGCCCAAATGCAGAACAGGAGGCAAAGGTTAAATAAGCAGTTGATTGAAAGTTCTGACAATGATCTGAGATTGGGCTTCAAACTGGGAAGGGACCGTCTAGGGTTCGTCACACTAGTGAGACAGCAGAGAGTTGGTGAGTTTAAGTAACCCAGGAATTTGGAGACTGGGATGAAAGTGGAAACAGTCTTACTTTGGATGGCGTGATTAAATGGTCCAGGAAGGGTACTCTTCTCAGGGGTTTCACAGAGAGCGAGTCCAGACATCCGGGGAGGTCTTGTTCCAAAGGATCCACGTGAAAGGGTTTGTCTGGCTGACTTCTGGAGCTTGGCTGGTGCGGAGGGCGAGCGACCGCACCGTGCCTGAAGGCAGCTTGAGGAGCTTGTGACTGCCAGCTGTTTAGACAGATGTGAATAGTTGATCTTCTGAAGGAGATGAGAATGGGTGCAGCAACCAAAGGGTCCACAGCATCTCAGAAACACAGGAAGCGATCCAAGCAGATTTGCACTTGAATCTATCAAAGCCTCTCTTGGATGACAACACACCTTGAGAGAAGAAATGACAGGAAGGAATTAAGATAGGTTCTATGTCAACAAGGAAATAGGCTTATGCTGGGGGCTATGAATACCATGGGAGGTAAACACTCAGGCATCAAAGTACCAACAGTCAGAACACCTGTTGATTAGCTGATTGGTCTCAGGCTTGCGGTTGGTGCCACTCCACTCACAGCTGCTGGCTCCCTTTAGTGACCAAAGAAAAGAAAAGAAAAACACAAAAGAAAACACAAAAACCCAGGAACCTGACAGCGAGCTTTGTTGTGGAACTCAAATGTATGTATTGCCCACCCCAGTAGGGTTGGTTAATAGATTATTTCATCAGATATTATTCAGACTACCATATATTATTTTGGAACATGCACCCTACTGACTGTGAGTTAGAACAACTGTGAATCAAGCTCAAATCAGGGTCAAACAGATAATTCTGCACCTGTATATACAACACATTCACCACAACATTCATTCAAAATATAAGACTTTAGTAACAAAAAACATTCAACTACAAGTCAAACATATTGTAATTAAAAACTCTAACTTGACTAAAACAAGCAAAACTCAAGCTACTAGACAAAACAAAAATATAAACGCAACACTTGTTTTTGCTCCCATTTTCCATGAGATGGACTCAAAGATCTAAAATTCATTCCAGATAAACAATATTATCATTTCTTTCAAATGTTGTCCACAAATCTGTCTAAATGTTTGATAGTGAGCACTTCTGCTTTGCTGAGATAACTCATCTCACTTCACAGGTGTGCCACTGCAAGATTCTCCTTTTATTGTGGGCAGTATAAGGTCCACCTGAGCACTAATTATGATGATCAGCAGCTTGATGTGGCACCTGTGAGGTAGGATGGATTATCGCAGCAAAGCAGAAGTTCTCACTATCAAACATTTAGACTGATTTGTGAAAAACAATTGAAAGAAATGGTAATATTGTTTATCTGGATTGAACTTTAGATCTTCAAGTCCATCTCATGAAAAAAATGGGAGCAAAAACAAAAGTGTTGTGTTTATATTTTGTGTGTACGTACAAGAAGGAAAGCATGGATTAGCATGGATTTTATGTTTGGGAACCAAAGTTTATCTTGAAGAGTTTGGAATGTGATCAAATTAGCTTTGAACTAATTTAGAGTAATTGGAATTCACAATTCAAAGGCGCAGCTCTGTAGGAAGATCTTGTAAGAGTGGGCTAGGGTAGGGTTGCAAAAGCTTGGAGAGGAGAGTCCTCATATCCCATTGTGAAGCAAAACTGCATCCTCTACCCCAGTGAACATGGTTAAGATGCAAACATGAACATTGGTCCTCAGTGTTCCAAATCATTATCATTGTTTATGGCCCAACAGTCCTCCTTTTAGATCAGGAAATAGAGATGCAGTTACCAGTTTTCAGATCTACCAATAGGTCCATGAGATAGCCATGAGATCTGGGACAGTGATGAGTAAGATTCATGTGGGCAGGGTTCATTTAGAGTTCATCTTTTCTCCAGTGGTTGTCCATGGAAGCTTTTTGGCAGGTCTGGAAGGATCTGATTGTAACCTATCTATAAAACAGCCCATTTTCTACAGAGGTTTTTCATCTGGTTGAGGTAAGTCTGGCAAGAAAAGATGACCCTGATACATTCCAAATCACAAAACACCTTCATAATCCTGTTGTTCAACAGTCATTATTTCTCAAGTTCTAAAACAAAAGAAAGATCTGATAAAACCAATCAAAATATATCAGAAATTATTGGGCATTTTCATCTCTGGGGTATGATAAGTTTTACTTGGAATTGTAATAAATTCAGTGAGAAATGAGCGGTTCTCTTTCATGATTATTTCTCTGGATTGTCATTGTGGTAATGTTTGGGACATTTACCTGTTTATTTTCTCTCTCCTGTCATTAATCCTTCCAACTTGGGGAACTGAATTTGAGTCTCTTTCTGGATCTGTTCTTTGTTTAAAGGTTTCAGACTCTTGGCTTGCTTTTAAATCTGTCTGATTTGAGACAAACAAGCTCAGCATACCTCTTTCATGGAGAGGTTCTCAGTCCTGCAATTCATTGTTACATCATTTTGTACACTTTCATGTAGATTTTAAATGAGCAGGGCCTTGAATGTGGGGTCTTCTATGTCAAGATCTGGAGAATTGCAGTCTTCAAAATAAACCCCTTTTAGGCAAAAGAAAAATTCACTGGTTGCTTCATGTTCTTTCTGGAGAACTAAAAGCGTCTCAAGCGTGATTAAGGCATGTTCTCTGTAAACAGATATTCTTCTGTTGTGGTTTGACAAAGAGCTGAAATTTTTTTTCTTATTTGTGGATGAAGGGATTTTATGAAACATCCTCATCTAGCTGTTGTTTCAGCTTTAAATTCTCATGAGAAGAAGGAAACAGCAAGTCTTTAAGAGAGTGCTCAGTGACGTTGACTCTCCGGGTCAAAAGGCTCTACATCTTTGGCCAAGGATTCAATTTGTTGAATGCTCAAGAAGCTGGGGAGCTTTATGTGAAGAGCGTTTGGTTTTTAGGAACATTTAGTTGATTTGGAATAGTAATTTAATTTGTACTTTGCAAAGTTATGTTATAGTTTTGTTGGAGAAAAGTTCGCGCCCCAAAAGTAGGAAAAAGCAAGAGACTCAGGAGATCTTTGATCAGGCCGAACCACTGGGGGTGTTTTATTCAATGTAGAATAAAGTCATTTGAAAAATATAATTCAGTTCAGATCAGGCGCCGATACAAAAACAACCACACATTTCTTCTTCAGACTATTTATACCCATCTTTGTTGTTTTTTCATGTCCCCAAAGGCACCCGGTTTTTCTCTAATACGTGACCATCTGCTGCAACAGTGTGTGTGTGTGTGTGTGTGTGTGATTCTAATACACATTCTAATATATTCTAAGGTTATAGTTGGTTCTGTTAGTTTTCAAGGAGAGGTTATTCCAGCCAAAAACCGTGACGCCCGCACTAAACATATCTATAATATCCAATGAAGGTAGATTCTTGCTGACCTTAAGAGGACTCAGCACTACCAACATTTTAAAAACAGTTTTAGCAAAGGTCTCTATTGTTTGGGTTCAAGTCTACAGTCATGGCCAAAAGTATTGAGAATGACACAAATTTATATTTTCACATGATTTGCTGCCCTCTGGTTTTTATGTGTTTATGTCAGATGTTGTCATCACATCCAGAAATACGATTGCAATCATATTATGAGTAACGTAAGCTTTTCATGACAGTTAGAATGAGTTAATGCAGCAAGTCAATATTTGCAGTGTTGACCCCTCTTCTTCAGGACCTCTGCAATTC
>JAUZNJ010033024.1:0-13374 GCA_034780135.1 Jordanella pulchra
CATTTGAAATGTGTTTCATTGAGGTTATTTTCATGCCTATAAATCAACCAGGATATTGTTCTTCTTTTGCCTTTGTATTGAGACACATCTTTTCCAATTTGAGATTGATTAGAAACAAGCTCTAGAGGTCCAAGTCTCAAACTCCTGACCTTACTGTGCCCAACTGGGCTGATCACCCAGTCAAATGTTGGCTTTTGGCCAAAGCAGGAGCTTTCATGTTATCTAGTGAATGAGAAAAAGATTAGTCAAATCAGCAATCTGCATGGCCTCCTTAATCCTGGATTGTGAAATACAGTAAAGAAAAATTCTCCCTTTGAACATTCTACACATTAAACTGCATATACAATGTGTGTGACATAAATTTGACACATACCGTCATATCAAAGAATAAATGCAGTGAAACATATTCTTGAAATAAACTTCATATTATGAAATGATACACAGCTCTAAAACAGGAATGTGATTGATGTTCTTGATTTATATATATGTGTGTGTGCGTGTGTGTACGTGTGCGTGTGTATGTCCTGCTTTTTGTTAAAATGAAATGATAAGTTCATGATGGGAACAAGCTACAAAAATAAGGTGATAAAAATTGTGTAGTTAAAAATTAGTTCAAATAAATCCATGCTAAAATAAAGTTTAAAACTGTTTTGAGTTTGAAATTTAATCACAGTCTTACCTCTCTTAGCTCTTTTTGATATATTTTCAGTGTTTCAGCAGTTAAGTATTCCAGCAATTAAGCTAAAAAAAAACGGCTCATGTACAAGCTACATGTGTTTGACACGCTTATGTCTTGGAAGACATCAACCTTTGAAAACCTTTGGCAAAGAAGACAGAAGGAAAACTGCAATGAATGAAGTTCTTCAGATAACTCAAGAAAAGCAAGCCTTGTGTGGAGAACCTTTTTCATATTGTTCGCTGGCTGTTTAGCTTTACATAGTCACATGTAAATATATCACTGTTTAAAAACTAACATAATGCTCAGGAAAATAAGCACTGCTGTGGCTGCGATCTGTCTAAGTAACTGAATTGATTCAGCCAAATAGGTAAAACTGAACAAAGTCTTTGGAGATAAATGATCAAAGTTTGTTAAAAAGGAAAAAAGGCTCCATACAGCAATTTTTTTTTTTTTTTGACTTAACCAAACTGCTGGGCCTTCCATATCGTCACCTTATTTTCCCTTTTGAATGAACAGAGATTGACTTCAGTACTCCCCAGATCCGCCTCTTTCCATCTATCACTATCTCTAAGGCACGGTCCGCTTTCCTCATAGTACCAGTTTCCCTCATCTCTTGCTCGCGCATAACTTTTGATTGCCTTCCCTCAGTCCAGTGGGTCTGAATTGGCAAGTGTCAGGTCAGAAGTCCATCTAACAACTGAGACAGCGGGGAGGAAATGGATCAACTTAGAGAGCTCCTTCCAAGTTCTTTGTCTGCCACATGTGACTTGTTTTCTTGCAGCTGATAAAAGATGACTTGTTTCTCTGTAACTCTTTTCCAACTTTGCAGGAGAAGATCAATGAGACAAAGGTGGAAGACAGAGTGAAACTAGCACAGAGAGTGGAACTGCTAGAGATTCGGTGGTTTCTTTTTCAAGGTCATAGATTTCTTGTACTGTATGTTTTACTGCATCCTGATATATCACTTGAATGGATTACTGTTCTTCAACAACAATCTTTCCTGATATTTTTTCCCAAAAAACATTAAACCCCAGATTGAAATTTAAAGAGATTAAACATTAAAGATTAAAGCTGACTCTAATGATAATGATATAAAATGTCTGAGAAGAATTGCACTGGATTAAAGTCTTCCCATTTGGCTCATACTTTTTTCCTGTTTGTATGTGGATGTGTCTGTTTGTTTCAAGACTATTGACAGTATGTGGACCAGCAGAGCAAATAAGAGGAGCAAGCTATAGATATGTCTGTGGAATAATAAACTGTGCATGTCTTCAGCATTAAGTCAATTTTAGCTTGAATGGTGTCTAAATCAAGTCTCTTGTTTTGTCACTTTTTGCATTTAAAAAAATAGAACAAAACCCTAACAAATATGAATTGTGTTTAAAGGAAACTATGTTCAATGTAAAATGATCCATCTGTGATTTAAACATTCTAAATATTTTAGATTTTTAACTTGAGTTAATCACATGCAAACCAGATTCCTTCGAAAATGGAAAAATAACCCTGTAATGCACACAAAGGTACCAACTTCAGTATCATTAGCCAGGCAAATTATAAAACAGTACAACTTTTAGCGCATACACTCCGCACAAAACGGTGCTTCATTCTCCACACATAAATATGACAACCTTGTTTTGGATACATTTCACTGGTTGCTGACAGGCATATCCCGGGGATTTACGGCCTAAATATCAATAAGTGATTACAGCTTACCCTTCTATTAATTTTCTGTTTCAAAGACTTTGCTGAATAAAGGCTGTAATATGATGTCCATGTCCTAGAGGTTTCATAGTATTTTTAACCTGTAAAAAATACCCTATAGAGTTTACCCTCAAAATGGCAGGTAACATTTCACTCTCAGTTTGAATAACTCAAACTTTATTAGAACATTTCGATACATCTCATTGTTTTCTTGCTGCAATGCAAGATTCTCTTGTTCTAAATGGTTCTCACAGGATTTACTTAGCCATGGCAAAAATCTGTGAGTAAATTTGTCAAAATATTTTTATGTTTCATTTGCTACCGTTAACAAAAATATATGATTTACAATCTGTTTGATTTACTTCCTAATCAGGGAGGCGTCGTGCTGGTTCAGTTTTTTCCCCTAGATGTAGTCATAGAGGAAGGGTGGCTGAGCGGCCATGTAATGAGATGCACCTGGGATCAATTAGCCCTCAGGTTGAAGTATAAGCCCAAAAGTTAACTGTGTTAAAGTCAACCCCCTAGCCTCAGTGTTTTGTTCATTTTTTTACCCTGCCTTCTCTAGTCTTTTGTGACTTACCTTTTGTGTTTACTTTCAATGTAAGGTTTCAATTTTTGTTTTGTTTTGGACTAATTGATTCTCACTCCATGCTGCATTATCCTCAGTCACCGCCCAGCCACCAATCTGCACAAGAATTTGCTCCAGCTGCTGCCACTAATGACTTCCAAATCATTACACCTGGTTCCCTACCTTTATATGCCTGCCTCAATCACTCTCTACCTGTTGCTATAACATCTTGTCTAGTCTCTCTGCCAGCATGAGTTCTTCCTCAGTGTTGTTGTTTTTTAGTTTGTTTCTGTCCTTTGCCTCACTCGGGACTATGCAGCTTGAAGTCACATCTGATCCTCTATGCAGCTTTAAGCCATGCCTGGTTCTCTTGGTAGCTTCAGGTTACCTTTGATCCTTTCTGCAGCTTTAAGCTACATCAGATCTTTGCTGAAGCTTCAAGTCATGTCTGGTTTTGACTCTGACAACATTTCAGGTTTGCCTGAACTGATTCAGTCTCAATCAACTCTGGATCCTGTCTTCCATTACCATTTTCATTGATAGCCTCCCTGGAAAACCTGCACACTTCCAGACCTTTCAGTTCCCCCCGGAAAAAAATAGTCATCTTCAAGCAATTAAGCCTGATCAAATAATTTAACACATTACCTTTTAACCTCATAGTCATCCACCACTTTTGTTTCTACAGAGCTCCAGTGCTGCACGAATTCTCTTATCTGTCCTTTCCTGGATTATTCTTGTCCTCGTACTCGTCGCCTTTCGCTTTATTTCGGGACCAGGTCGCTAGGGCAGTCTAAGCAGAGACTTGCAGACTTCCCTCTCCGCAGACACCTCCTCCAGCTCTGCTGGGGAAAGACAAAGGCGCTCCCAGGCCAGCCGAGAGACATATTCCCTCCAGCGTGTCCTGTGGCTTCCCCTGGGCCTCCTTCCGGTGGGACATGCCTGTAACACCTCCTGACGGAGGCGTCCAGGGGACATCCGAAAAAGATGTCAGAGCCACCTCAACTCACTCCTTTCGATGTCAAAGAGAAGTCTACTCCGAGCCTCTCCCGAATGACTGAGCTCCTCACTCTATCTCTATGGGAGAGCCCAACCATTCTGCGGAGAAAGCTAATTTCAGCCGCTTGCATCCAGGATCTCGGTTTTTTGGTCATGATCCAGATTTTACGACCATAGATGAGGGTAGGAATGTAGACCGACCGGTCAATTGAAAGCTTTGCCTTTTCGCTCAGCTCTCTCTTCAACACGACCCTAACCACCGTCACACAATATCCTCTTTCAAGGTCAGCAGCACTATCCACTCCCACTGAAAACAGTGTTAGCAAAGCACTGCTTCCCCCTCCGGAGACACCAGATGGTTTGCCAGAATTGCTTTGAGGCCGACCTTTCTCCATGGCCTCTCCAAACTCTGCCCAGGCCCGAGTTTTTGCCTTGGTAACCACCCCGGGCAGCAGCATGCTTGGCCTCGTGATACCTGCTTGCTGCTTCAGCAGTCCCACAAGCCAAACAGGCTCGATAAGACTCCTCCTTCAGCTTAACGGCATCCCTTACTACCGGTGTCCACCACTGAGTTCTGGGATTGCTGCCATGACAGGCTCCGCAGACCTTACGGCCACAGCTATGGGCGGCTACATCGACAATGGAGATAGAGAACATGGCCCCAGTGCCCACAGAACCTGGGAGAAGCTCTCCCGGAGGTGGGAGTTGAACACGTCCCTGACCGAGGGCTCAGCCAAATGTTTCCAGCAAACCCTCACTACTCGTTTGGGCCTGCCAAGTCTGTCCAGCTTCTTCCTCATCCAGCATATCCAGCTTACCACCAGGTGGTGATCAGTGGACAGCTCAGCCCCTCTCTTCACCCGAGTGTCCAAAACATGCTTTGGCCCAAAACATATTCTTGTACATATTGATCAATATTCTCTTGGTAAAATAATCTTGTCAAAAGTTGGAAGTAATTCTAACAAAAAACAATATTCACCGCAGATGTAAAGGTGATTTTTTTGTGTTTAAGTGAAAATTGTTTCACTGTTTTCTCTATCAAACACCGACTATACCAGTCCTTATTTCAGCTTACATTAAATACCCGGTTTCCTTTTTTAAATTCACAATTTGGCTTCTTTTATATATCTTTTGTATATTTATTGATTATTGGTCGGTATTTTGCAACTCTCTCTTCAGATTCCCTCTTTTTGTTATGATATTTAGCTCCATTTATCTGAGTGATTCTTCCAGACTGTTTTCAGAGAAATCTGCAGTTCAAACTCATGTTTTCAGTGGCAAGTTTTGATAAAATCCTACATTCCAAACACCTGACATACTGCATCTGAGTTTGATGTGGGATTCTATGTCGATAGTCAGATTTTTTTTTTTAAACATCAAAATGAAAGACTGAGCTGATGCTTTAAATCTGTAAATACAGATGATTTATTAGTTCTTAGTGAAAGCCCTCAAAAGCCTAGACATCATCCAAAGTAGCACCTCGTTTATCTGTTCTATGATGTTCAGCAGCATCAGGACCTGCTTTGTGTTCTATTCATTCTTTTCAGGTTTGAAGATGATTCAGCATCTTATTTTTTACATTAAATCATAAAGCTTGTATGTCCACTCTGTTGATTCTAGTCCTCATTCAAAATAACAAAAATCTCCCTGTGGTTTTTATCCTTCTCCAGCCTAGTAGAGGAAATTAATTCAAGGCAAATGACAGAAGTTTCCCTGTCATTTTGCTACCCATTTAATATATATCCTTTTTGAAAAGTTGTTTGGAAATTAATTTGCTTCATTAGGTTTCATATTAATGTCCAGATAGCAGTAGGCTGCAGGCACTGCATGAGGCTGGACAATGTGATTAGAATCACAGAAACATTGGGTATTTTCATATTTTACAGACAACAGTCCAGCCAGCTTAACCTTTTGCCTGTTTTCATGGGACTTCCCAGCTTCTGATCAATACAACAGCTGCCCTGCTGAGAATTGGGCTTAGTGCTTAGAATCCTTTATTTGTGTCACAGCTACCTACTTTTGCTGCGACACCATTGTCAGAGATGAGAGACTGAGCCAAACCCTTTGATTTATCGTGTAAATTGTCTGATTTTTTTTTTCCTTCTTCGCAACTGAAAACATGGAAAATAAAGCAATGTTTTGGAAATCATGTAAACCACTGTTAGAGTTTAATCTACTTAATCTGAAAAAGTATTACCTTAGATAAAAATGATCTTTACCTGTATTTCAGCTTCGATAAATATTCACTCTGGTAAATTACACATTATGTCAATTTGAAACTACAAACCTGCATATTTTAGGGATGTTATATTAAGCCCACAATTGTGTTTTAATGTTAACTAAAAAAAAATTATTCAAAGATTCATCTGAATATGCATGTAACTCCCTTTAATTTTGCCTTCCTTGATAAAATACAGTACAGCCAACAAGTTCAAGGTGCTCTGGTTTATGTTGGCAAGAAACTAAGGCGGCACATTACTCTGAATTGATCCCACTGTAAAAATGGATTTTGGCAACATTATGCTTTGTCTTAGAAGGGGCAGGAAAGGAAATTAGGGTTAGGTTGAAGAAAAGCTGTTAAAGGCTGTAGGATAAGGACCCTAAAAGTGTTACTGGAGCTACAATTGAATATTTAAGAAATTACATATCATAGATTATAATTGCATTAAATGATTTTGTAAAAATCCATACCTGGATCTGATGAAGAATCTTTGACAAGACTCCATTTTTAACTTTCACCTAGACTCTCCAGTCCAATATAACCAACCTTTTGCTATGTTGGATCAATTTGACAAGAATGGGGAAAAAAATCTCAATATTTTAAAAGGCATATGAAAAATGTTTGGAAGTTATTAAAGCTGCAAAACAATGAATTCTTGTTGTTAAACTACAACAAAAATTGAAAAAAAAATTCTAAATATAGGCCTACTGATAATAATGATTTGTTTAAAAAAAAATCACCTTCAGTGTCTTAGGTATTTTCTGTGAAGTATGATGTACTCAGTAGCAAGTGGAAATTTCAGTTGTTGGCGCTAAGGCACTAAACATTGCTTGCCAACCACCATAAAAAATAAGAAGCAGAAGAAAAGTGAAAGGATGAGTTTGGGTTCAAGATGGTCCAGAGCGTTGTGATTGATTGTTCAAACCGTCCAGGAAAAAACTACTCTAGTTTAATTTTTCTGCTGTCCGAGGGATAAAACACTCCACAAACTTGGATAAATAAGCTTTGATAAAAAAAACAAAAAACAAAAAACGTTGCCATCTATATTCTGGTCACTGGTGGTGTAGAGACTATTTTGAATTAAAATACAAGCTTCTAATGTTGCTGTCAGTTGGCTGCATACCAGAGAGGCAGGGGCTTTGGCCAGTGTTCCAGTGATATTTAACTATGAAAGAATTGCAAACAGGAAAGATTATCCCAGAGCGAATAAGATGAACACAAAAGAAGAGGATGCATCCAGTGCCAAGGGGCTCAGCCCATGTATGTATGGCAAGATGTATGGCCCATGTATGTATGTATGTATGGTGTACAAGAATATATGTGTAAAGTTAATATACACTGAATGCAAAGGTGTTATGTGTTGGTGTTGTTAGGCATCTAAATTTGTTATGAGGCTTCTGCATGCTAATGTATCATGTACTCCAATTCTTATATGCGGTGTCTGTTCTCATCTTTTCCCAGTCCTAACTTGATCGCTGCCCCTGTCCTCCTGTAAGTCATAATCAGACCCTGAAATCTGAGCCCTTCTTTGATTCAGAAGATTGACCAGTGGATTCAGGTTTACGCTGGTATGAAAGTACATTTATTACTCCCACAAAGTCTTTCAATGTTTTTTCATGTTCCAGAAAAGCTTCTGCCAGTACTGCTAATAATCTAATAATTTATTGGAAGTGATGAGGTGTTCTTTTTCTTGCCATACAGTATCTTTCTGGAGCTGAAAGCATTAGTTCCCCCCCACAAAAAAAATAAATAAATAATAAACTGAAGACGTATCTTATCATATGCTCTTTTATTGCTATTATGTTAGAATGTATAAAGCAAAAATGTCTAATAAAAAATGTCTTTTGATGTTTTGCGAAACGATATTCCTTTTTATACCAGTATTTTAAATTTGTTTCCATTTGATCTTTTTATGTGCAACATAACATGGTAGAGACGAGTATCCCAAGAGACTTTTTTTTTTTAATCACATCAAATGTTTATCTCAGGTTCAAATGCACACAGTAGATTTTTGTTCTTAAGAAATGTAAACCATGACTTACAGTACATTTCCCTCTCATTACAATTATGAATGAGTTCATGTTGGGTTATTATATAATAAAGTATAAAAGCTCAAGGGGAAGAATGATTTTATATGGCACTGTATCTCTAAAGACAATCAAAAAATCAAACAATTTAACTAAAGTAAAGAATTCTTCTAGAATTTTAGATGAGAAACATTTTTATATAACTGGGGTGTTTAGAAATTTTTTGGCAACAGCAGACCCTTTGGACACATTTTATTATTTAGATGGCAAAAGACTGAGAGGCTGAAAATAATTTGAAAGACATCAATTTAGTGCTTTTATAATTTTTTTTTTAATATTGTATTACAATATTAAGAAAAACCTAAACATTTGGCTACAAAAACCTACAGTTGCACTCATTCTATGTCCCATCCCGCCTTCTTCTCTACCTGCTGCTGCAGCTTTTTCTGGCTTCAGTCTCTTTAGCTCGTCCAACACCCAGCCACCCCTCTGGGGCTCCAAGGTCAGAGACCCTTTCATCACTTCCTGACATGCTGATGACATGTTCAAGGGTGTGCTTATCATTCTTGTCGAGTAGCATAAAAGCATGTAATAAAAAAATCATAGTGTATTAACCAAAACAGATGTATTTTAAACACAACACTTGTCTAACTGAAAAAGACTGAATAGAAAAAATTGTGTCAACTGTAATTAAATGTTTAAAACTTGTCCGAATTACAAAGTAGGGTAATAGTTCCTTTAAACAAGATAAATATAAATAATAATAAGATGAATATAAATAATCGACTTGGAATTAATTTCAGATTAATGATGTAATAGTTTAAAAATTGTTCCTTCCCGTTAACTGGTAACATTGGCTGAAGGAATTTCTTTTAGGGTTGTAATATTCCTGCTCTTCATTCCTAATCAGAGCCTCACTGGTATTTGTGAGGGTAATGCAAGAGCAGAGGCATGAATCCATCAAGAGTCCGGTCCTGGATTATTTGCACGACTCAATGGTGACAAGGATATACAATACACTTTATTTAGTTCTGTTTGTAAGTATAAACACTCAATAGACGGCCTAAGTTTTTAAGCTGTCTTGCAGTGTGAAGAAGCATAACAAGATAATAGAAAGGTGGAGGAAATTATGCAAATATGATAGATAAGACATGCTGACAATAAACACAATAGGCTTTTGTTTGTTAATGCACTACATGAATCAAAGATTTAACATTGATCTGAGAGCAACCAGAACCCCAGTGTTCTGATGCTGCAAATACAGCACAAAGACTCTCCACTGAAGGCTGGATTACATTAAAAACATAGAACAACATAATAGTTAGTCTCCATTTCATTAAAACAATGTGGCAAATAGTTTGACAGCATGTTTGGAGTGACATATCTAGTCTTTTATGATACTTTTAAGCAAAACATTCAAATATTTTATTCATCTTTTTTTATTCAGTAACCTGATAGGTCCCTGTTTTGTTAAATCTATGCTTTTAAGATGTTTAAAGTTTTATAAGAAAACCCTTTTATTTATTCAGACAATTTTAAAGTTATTTGGCAAATAAATTATTAAAATATAATGATGTGTTTTTTGAAGCTATCATATTGTATAGAATGTTGAGTCTTTTGTGTTAGGGAAAGATCCACTTGATACAAGAAAAAGCTCAGTTTAATGAAAATGACCACTTGGCAATTAATCACTGGTTGATCAATAAGATCAGTCAACTTAGCATTAATTAATTAATCGATAACTTCCATCAAAGAAAACAAGCCATCAGAAAGATGTGTAATAACAGTTTAGAAGCAAGGTCAACACAGCTTATCATTCTGGAAATGGTTGCAAATCTTTTTCTAAAGCTTTAGGACTTCACACTGTCAACCAGTTAAATTTGTTTATCTACAAATGAATAAAAGATTTATCTCAGTTGAACAATTCCAGAAATGGACAAAATACCAAAATTACTCCAGGATCATACAAGCACTCCATTCACATGATCTCCAAAAAACTAAAACAGCATTTAAATCTTTTACTCACCTAAGATATGGTTAATGTTTGTAATTACATACATACTTTTTCAGATAGTATGGTTAGCTTCACATCTAGCCTTACACTCTCACAGTACTTTGTGTATCAAATATAATTGCTACAGTTAAACATAGTGTTGAAAGTGCTTTACTGCTTTGAGACTCTAAAGACTGGTTTGAATTGATGAATCTCTACCACATAATAATCAGAAAATCTAATCAATTTATGGCATCATCAGTTTGTGGTTGTAAATTGGGGTTTGGCAGCACAAATTTCATCTGAAGCCCACTAATGTATCTGCCTGGATACAAATACTTAACAAAAAATTAACAAACCCAGGTTTTCAAGTGCCACACTTAGTGTTGACTTGAACCCAAGAGTGATTGTTTGGCTTGACCTTAGTGGACCATTCATGCTTAAAACCCTCACATTTTGCAAGATTTTTAAATATTATTAGAGGAACAAAATAAGAAATTCACTCAGACTGATAAGAAAGACTTTTCTACATGAATGATGGGAGGAGACCCACAAAGGATGATAAAAAAGTTATTAGATTTAATGGGCATTTTTTCACAGTAAGCCAGGATAGTATTGATTGATTTTTTTTCTTATAAACATGAATAATCTTTAAAATACCCAGGATATTATACGATTCTTGCCTACTTTTGTGAGAATAAAAAAAAACAAAAAAACAAAAGAAGCAAGTTTTATGGCAGCAGAATTGAAGGCAGTGAGATTTATTGCACAGAACTGCATGATCCAAGAAATACTCTAAGCTCTAGTTTAAGTTTCGTTGCGAGGACATCAAGTTTCAAAGGCATTCCTGAAAGCCTTGAGCAGAGGCAGTGGGTGAGAGCATTAATTACCAATCAGTGGATCCAAGCAGTTTGCAGGTGTTATGACCATCTTATCCTCTTAATGTCACACACTGCCTCTCACTCCCTCATCACACTTATCGAATGTTGTTTAATTACCAGCCAACTGCAGAGACTCAATGAACTATTAAATAACTTAATGATTTTGGCACTTTCCACCAAGGAGCTAACATCCAGTAAAGCGCCTCCTGCATATATTATAAATGGCTGCTGGCAGAGGAGGGTCAGCTTTGTTTCATTGTATTCACACCAAACACTGTAATGAGCTACGGAGGTCATGCGGTTTGCCAAGGATCACAAATGCTATGTGGTAATCTTTTGTCTTAGATTAGCTCTTCAAGCATTTTTTAAAGGATATTAAATATTTATACGTTCATTTTTCTAAGCAGTGACTCCCCCTTCACCCCTATCCAGATGTGCTTTATCACCACATTTAACCACAACATCAGGAGCTTTATCATAACAGCTACTTACAAGCCTGCTGTGTAAACATTTAAGTAGCAGACACTACAGCTTAGCATTTTAGGATGCTGCTACCTTCTCTTTTAAACAGCTTAAGTGCAAAACTGAAAGTTGTAGATTATTAAAGGCAGCTAAGCGGTAGCTGAAAATTGGCCTCCATGGACCAATGTCAGACCAGTCTACACAGCAGCCAAAAGGGAGCTTTCATCCCTCTAAAAAGTCTTTTATAGCTTATCTGCCAGGATCTCAGAGAGATAACAGTGCATGGTATATAGCTTACCGGCTTTCCTGCCAGTCTGGATCACAATCATCTGTCATTCAGGGGGAACACAAAAACTCTTCATAAATCATTCACACATCTTTCTGAGGGTTGCAGGCAGCAGCACAAACGTTCTAAAGCACCACTCTACTCCTTTCTAAGCAATTACACATGCTATACTGAACATCACTTTGGCTGAAGTCAGAAGAGAATACAATAGAAATACCTTTAATGCCCTACAGGAAACGGGGTGTAACAGTGGCACGGTTAAAGTGTAGACAGTGTACATGTAATAATTAATGTCCAAAACTGTAGCTTCATTAAGAAAATTCTAAATATTGGTCATAATTTTTTTGGTATAACAGTTTATAATGTACAGACTCCATAGCTATAGGTTTACGATATAGGCAATCTTTTTTTTTACTTACATATTTCTTCTAAAGGGAATATATTTTCTTCATTACCCAGCAAGAGTCCTTGAATTTTACCTTGAATGCAATTAGGACATGTAGAAAGGCTGCCGATGAAGGGAATAGCAAAAAATGCTTCAAGCTTCTTACTTTGAACTCATAACCAAATATAAAGTGCCGAAATACCACCGGAAATGAGCAAAGCATTGCATCAGCCATTAAAAAAAGAATTCTTTATTGAATAATAAATTTAGGGAGGGCTATACAGTGGCACAGTTTGTAGCACTGTTGCCTTGCAGCAAGAAGGTCCTGGGTTCGATTCCCAAAGTCTTTCTTTTAATGAAGTTTTTATGTTCGTCCATACGTGTGCATGGTTATGCTTTTGTGAAAAAACATTAATTGTTTCTATTAAACAATATTGAAGCTTAATTTTTGTCCTTACGAAAGGTTTTTGTTTTAAAAGCAATTTTCTCTGAAATATTTGAGGGGGTTCCTAATTTATTTTTCAAATATAAAACAAATATATTTAGAATATTTTCACTCTGGAGTAACTGAATTTAAGTATGCCCTCTGAATCCAAGTGTAATTCCTTTGAAAATATTGTGTTGACCTAAAGAGAAAATATTGATTAAAGCCGTATATCTTTGTATAACCATATCCTGCTAGAAAATATCTGTAAGTCATGATAGTGAAGTATTCACACTAAACAGATTGTATTCCACAGCTGTGTTATGCTATCAGCCTTTGCATTTAAAGGCTGCAAAGACGACTGGAGACATAGTTATTAAATACTCAAAGAAAATTAGGTGTTTTGTGTAAGAGAGGTCTAGAGGATGGATTAAAACCAAAAGAAAAAGAAAATTACCCTAAAATTACCACTAAAAGCAGTAGTCAGGCCCATTGAGTTGTGGAACATTAAAAAAAAGCTTCCAAACAAAGGGTTGGGATGGGCTCAAGGTGTCTAACCCACATGCAGAACACCACACGGAAACAGGGAAAAAGTTAACAAGTTTATTCAAATGTACAGAGAAGTCGGTTCTGGTTCGGGCGGGAATCACTGAGGTCTGTAGACCGGAAGGTTTGGTTAGCCAGGTTGTCAGGGGAAGTAACAGTTAGTTGGTTCTGTTGGTACCTTGAGATAGTTCTGACAGATCCTTGG
>JAUZNJ010033026.1:0-13374 GCA_034780135.1 Jordanella pulchra
GGATCATGTTTGAAAAAAAATATATTTTCATCATCAGCAGGTTGAACTATATATAACATTACATGGTTAATTTGTTTTTATTTGTTATGTTTCTTAAAATTGGCCCTGACTGACAAAGGTGCCTAATTGTATAGAATGATTGAATCAGATGCTAAAGGCGACATGGTGGAACAGTGGTTCCTCACATGTTGCCTCACATGAAGAAGGTCCTGGGTTCAAGCCCTGGTCTTGGCAGGGAACTTTTCTGTGTGGAGTTTGCATGTTGTCCCCATGTCTGTGTAGGTTTCCTCAGGGCACTCCTGGTTTCCCCTACCAGAAAAACATGCTGATCTGGTCAGGACAGCCATTAGTGGAGGCGCGCATAGTCGCAGCAGTTTAAGCTAATCCTAAAACTGATCTCAGAATTTCGTTGTATGTACCCTGAATGTTAAATGACAAATAAAGAACCTTTATCTTAAATATAATACCGGGATGTTTTAGTTTGTACAATTTTTTTGAAGAACATGCCTACTTCACCTTTATTTATGTTTTATTTTGCTTGCTATAAAGGAAAACCATAAAACAGAATAACTGAAAACAAAATAACTGAAAACTTCAGTGGGCATTACTGTTCACCCTTTATGCTACATCTTGACACAAGGATTTTTGTACATTCGTCAAGGAAAAACTGCTGCAGCTCCTTCATATTGGATCGTATTTGCTTGTTAAAAGTGTAATCCCAGACTTTCAGCTTGAATGAGATTTGGACTATGGTTGCTATCATATTACGTTATGTATTTAGAGTATAACCTGCTGAGTGAAAATAACATCTAAAAGGACCTGATGCAAATTCCTATTGTACCATCATGACATGGAGAAACTGTGGCTTAAATTAAGCACACAATTTACTTCCTTACTGACATATATTCAAAATATAAACATTGTTTCTTTTTAATTTCACTATGATGATATACATCAGTATTTTGTAGTAATACAGCTAATTTATACTGTATATAATTTATAGCACTAACAATATGAATTAAGGTTGAAATATCACAAAATGGGTACAAAGCTATGGAGTGGAAAGTACTTTTGATAAAAATATGTAAGTTGCTGCAAATGGCCACTGTCCTATTTTCAAATAACTAAGCGAAAGTGTCCCTTTTGGGACATTCAAGTATCTATACTATATTCCCTCTATTTGTGAGAAGAATTGATTCAAACACATTTGCTTAGAAGTTTTCAGGGGGTCTTTTATGTCAAAAAGGTTGCACACATTCTGAAGACTACGTAACTACTAAATCTTTATTTATCAGGTTACATTGCTGACATGGATATTAACAATGAAGTTAAGAAATTAGTCAATAAAAATATGAGGAAGGTAAAATTCTTTAAACAGAGGACAATAGAAACAAAGCTTTCGTATTGGTAAATTTCCTTAGAGGTCTTATTAGATTATTAAGAAACAAGGTCAAGCAGTGTTAAGAAAGTGTTTGTTAATTTATTTAGTTTTCTTGATTTCAAAATAGTTACCATCACTGGATATCGAGCAGAAACATGCATTGCTCAAAGCCCCAAATTGCATATTGTACATTTATGCCATTTTTATGAATCAGTTAATTACAGTTCAATTAAATTTTGGTTAAAAAATTTAAAAAGTTAAAAATTTGATTGATCACAATGGGAAATATGAACTAATGGCACATTTGGCACCATATGACTTGGCTCTACTCGTCATTACATATTTTGGGTCATTTTACATGGTTTATATGAATATATTAATTCTACTTTAAATAATTTTACAAAGTTCTGTAGATGGAATACTTTTAGGGAGATCTAAAGCTCAACCAGTAAAATGTAATGATGGATTTTTTTTGTGAATGTGTTTTTCAAGAGTATAGTTTGAAAACAAGATGGCGTAAACCTATTCTAAAGAAAATTAATATTAATAAAATAATTTGCACTCAAGTCAAATTACGTTTGTAAAAAACCATATGGCCCTGTTTAAAAACTTATTAGACAATGCTGTTCTTCTATATAAAATTGTAATTCTGCCAGTCTATTGGTCTAATTATCTTTTATAGACCACTCAGCATTTTGGAATATTGGATTAATTTAGAATATAGTCTTTTGGTCCTATTGATTTGTCTTTGTTCATTTTTCTACTCCTCTTTTTATTATTTCTTTTCTTCATCTTTTGTTTATTAATATGTGTTATACAGGGAATCTGGAGCTGCATCCACGGAGTACACATTGATATGAAGAAAAAGACAGACCTTGACTTCAGCCCCCAGGACAAAATGCTTAAGCTCATTAAATCTGCAAAACAGATGACCAACATGTCTAACCTCAGTGGCTCCCGCATGAACTCGCCTAAACGAGAATTCATGCACTCAGCTGGTCCTATGATCATGGACATGATGGCAGAGAAAGGCAACTTCATTTATGCTGACAACAGAAGCTATGCTCCCAAAGATATGATCTATGGGGACACTGGTGACCTTCAGTCTTATCTTGCAAATCGCCACAAAGACCACCTCAACAATTACATCTTTCAGGGTGGGCAACATCCCCTGACTCTGAATGATGCTAATCCAAATACTGTAGAGGTAGCTGTGAGTGCTGACACCGTCCAAACAAATGCCAAACCTCAGAGAACATTGTGGAAAAAGTCAACTGACACACTGCGTTCTGTGCCACCGGGACCATCTCCAATGCCTGACATGCTAATGCCAGATCCACGAATATCTATGAAAACACAGCGCTACCTCCCAGAAGACACTGCCCATTCTGACATCTCTGACTGTTCAAGCAGGGGAGCAACCTACAAGGACCCAGAAAACAACAAGCATCTGAAACCCAAGGACAACTTAAAAAAAAGATCCGTGACGTCAAAATACCCTAGGGATTGCAGTGAGGTGGAGCTGTCCTACTTAAAGACTAAGCAGGTCAGCAGTGGAACCAACCAAAGTGGGAGAGGAGGGGGAGAGAAAATCTACACAATTGATTCAGACAGAGAGATGAGCCTCCATTCCGACCCTGTTCACTACCGTGAAAGCCATGGTCTTGCAGCAGATGATTTGGATTACCCTGAAATATATTCTGACCACAGCGATAACTTCAGAAAGTGTGAGCAGCCAATCATTCATCTGAACTCCTCACCTATGCATCACACAGACTCGGATCTTCTCCCAGACTCGGCTTACTCTAAACCTTACAGTCTAAAAGAGAAAAATCTTTCCCTTTCCCCCCACGAATCTATTGATCGCTACAAACAGACACACTGCAGATCTTGTTTGTCCAAAGTACCTGCTAGCTACCCACAAGGAGGGTCATATGTCTCGGCAGGATCTGCTACAGCATCTGGAACAAGATCTCCATACAATCGTTGTGATGCATGCCTCCGCACTGCTAACTTATATGACATTAGTGAGGACCAGCTTCTTGGTGATCCCTTGCTTAGCCCCACCATCCATCACCAAGAGCAACAGCAGCCAGATGAAATGTTTGGTCTGTATTGGCCCCAGACAGATGGGCCACATGTCCAAAAGAGAAACCGCTTGAGGCTAAGTCGTCAGCACTCATTCGACAACATCATGCTTGAAAAGCCCAAGGATGCAGACCCAGGTCGACCAGCACGCAGCGTCAGCCTGAAGGAAAAGGATCGATTCTTGGATTCTGCATCTGACTCCCACTATGCCAATCTATTCGGGATGCGCCCTTACTCTGGCAGACTCTTCAGCAGTGGGTCAAAACCAATGCTGTTTAATAATAACCTTGAGGAAAGTAAGAGGAGCAAATCCCTCTACCCAACCCATGGCTCCGAAAACCCTTTTCTCAGTCACTCACTGAGGGATGACACCAGCAGCAGACTGGTCCATGGGCGTAGTTCCTCTGACATTTACAAACAGCTGGCAGTAGGTTCTCCTGCATTGGCACTAGGAGCAGCTCCTATCAAAACACGCAATGATGCGAACAATCTTCGTTCTTCCGTTAAATCCACTTCTTCATACTGCTCAAGGGATGGACGGATAACTAATGACATGTATAATAAAGAGCATGTGATGCCTTACTCAGCCAATAAGACTAGTGCATACCCAGCCTCAAGGGGTGTCCTAAACTCAGCCCAGTTCAGCAATAGACGGGTGTATAAGAAAATTCCCAGTCTGGAATCAGATGTTTAGTGGATAGAAGAAATGTTTTCTCTCCCTCTAACTCCTCTTTGGATTTGTATTATAATTTATCAACTATGTTATCCACTAAGGGATGTCATAGTGACTTGACCATTTTTCTTCTCTTTTACGTTGTAATCAAAAAAAGAACTTCTGGCCTACTTGGGACTAATTGTATTGTTATTACTCTCTTTCCACCATATTTGTCCATGCTCTCATGTAACAATCAGTTTAATATTTGGCCAGCACTCTGCTTTTCAAGTTAAAAAACAGGAGGAAGAAAAAGAAATTATACTATTTATTGAATTGACATATTAAGGATTCTTTACTGGAGAACTGCTGCTTTAGTCTTATAAGACAAGTTTGTTGATATGTGCTAGAAATGTAGAGTCACTGGTTTCGACAGTGATTCTTTGAAGATTGAATAGGAAAAAGTGAAAAAGGAGCTAATGCATTTAATGTTATCTTTTCACACTTTTCCACCTCCACCTTCACTGACAAACTCACTTTGTAGACATTTTGGTAGAACAGGGGTGTCAAAGTGTCAAACTTGTTAGGCTTACAAAATATACCACGACACCTGCAATGAAGGTGAAAACAAGGAGGGCGAGAAAATAGGTAAAAGACTGGAACAACTCACAATTTCTGGTAGTTAGTGATTGCACATTTAGTCAGACTGGTTTTTTTATTTTAAAAACCATGTCAACAAGACTACAGTGATGAAAAGATGAGAACAATGCAGGTGCTATCAGTGAATACTGTTTACAAAGAAAATGACTTGCATAAAAACAGACAACAAAGGACAGTTGAGGGGATTTCATTTTTGGCGCTGCACATATAAAATGATTACAAAGTCTTACTTTTTTATTCTATTCAGCTATAAGATTTAAAAATCTATGTAGAACTTTAGTGTTTGCTTATTTGGTAGCACAATAGCAATTAGTTTGAATAGAGACTCTCCCACGTTTGTATTTTAAAAAACACATAGCTTCCTAAAAAAGAAATAAAGATCATCAGGAGTAGTAGATTCTTTTGCATGTGTTTTTTTATTTTATTTTAAGAAAAAATGCTCACAAAAAGACATATTTATCTTGTTTCAAAAAAAAGGAAAGTTTAGAGGAGATAAATGGCTATTGTACAACATAAACTTTGATCTCTGACCTTAACACAGTTAACCTGTAAAAAATAATGTTCGAAGAGAGTAAAGGTGATATAATATAGGGAAAAGATTAAAACTGTGCCCACCATCACCTCATCCAAGGTGAGCATAGCTAAAGTTTTGTTTTTGACATCTCTGCCACTGAAAAACAGGGTATTAGCTTAAAAAATAAAAAAAATAACTCTTATGATCCTTTCCTTCCTCCTTTTCTTCGTCAATATTTGACTTTCTTCTAATATTAAAGTTAAATGTATTCCCAGCTGTGTTAATTAGGACTTAAAGTCTATCAGTATTTAAAGGGCATATATAATCATTTTTATAACAATTCCCTTTTACTTTGGTTTTGGCTTGAAGTTCATGATAATTCCATATCATCACCATAATCACAATTTACGCAATACGTATGTTAGATATACAAGACAAATTTGATTAAAAAATTGAAGATAAATGACTAAGCTAAACATTCAAGTGTTATTTTTTCTGGTGAAGAGAAATATTTATTTTGCAAGAATTAATTTGGAGAGTTTACAAACTGGCATCCTATTGATCGATACACAAGTGCTCTGCAAAAACAAGGTCTGCATAAAACAATAGCAAAAGCACTACTTTGAAACCAAAGTTTGGCAGCATTTAGATAGAGGTAAGAGTCATATTTGCTTTAGCTCTAACCAGCTGTTCAAGATTCTTAGTAGTTCATACAATTTTATTTGTTATTCTCTTCCAAGTGCTACTTTTCCTCCATATAGTTAGTCTGTGATTTACTTTGTAGATTTTGAATACACAACACTGAAGCATTGTTCAAAACATTAATTTGAGAACAATGTCTGTTAGGCTACTCAAACTCATAAAGTCTGTTTTAACTTGCTTTCCTTATATCAATAAGTCATTCAAGCTAATGCTGTACAGGGCGTGAATAAAAAGGTTTACATCCTGATAAACAAATCAAAACTAAAGCCAAGCACTTTCATATAGGATTCATATAAGATTGTCTCAGTAAGAGAAAACAGTGAGTTGTAGATATCATTAAGCAGTTAGACTAAGCTTTTAGGTTAAGTAAGAACTATTGTTAATTTAATGTAATGAGTCAACATCGGCAGATGTCTTGTACAGACATAGGACACACAAAAAGTAAAAACCACTGCAAATGACATTACTCTTGTTTTTGTTTAATAATTTTCAGCAGAGTATGCTTACAAAAAGTGGCATGATCTTAGCAGCAAAATAGCTCTCTATTTTCTATTTGTGGTAAAAAGGCACAAACCCTGGACATACTGGACAGGTGGTCAGACCATCACCATCATTGGCCACTCCTCGGTGCTCATCCTCACTACCCCATAACATTTTATGGCTAGTCCACTGGTTGAACCCGAGAAACATCGAAAATCTGTAGGACAGTGGCTCTCAGGGAATTTGCGCAGGCCTGAATTAACAAAACAGTCATGTTTATGGACTAACGGAGAGAGCCAGAGTATTCAGATGGATCTAATGCATGCATTTGGAGAGCATGCTAATTTATATTTTATAGAGTAGTATATAAGTTATAGCTTTATAATATGATAATATTTGCCCTTTAAACACTGTAGTCTTAAAGGGGATTGTTCTCAAATTCAGGGCCCCTGAGCCATTGTAGACCCTTGGTATCGGGGTCTGGAGGGCAAAGATTTCTTGAGATGGATTTCTTGTTTTCCTTTCCTCCATTGTTGGGGTGGGGTGTGGGCTGGGGTTGCTGGAGCTAACAAGGCTCCAGCATTATATACTCATCCATTACATATCCCTCTCTGGGAATTAAGTATCCATGCATGCTAGATCTCGGGCACGCTTGAAATGATAATCAATTTTTTTAGAATTATTTCTTTGTTTTTTTGTTTTAGGGGGGTGGGGGGCATTGATCTGATCACGTGCTTATTGATATATTTTGATATTTGCAGAAAAAGATGTATGTGCATATAGTTTCCTTTTCACTTGTGCCAAATGTTTTGTAGCAAAAAACTTTAAAAATTGCACACAAAAATGTGACATCATGTTTGTTAAATTATTTGCGTAATTAATTGGATCCACTGAGCCAAATTTTATGAAAATGAAAATACCTCAGGATGATTCTGTGCATTTTGGAGGAGTAGTAGCAGAGAAAAATGTGCCACAGGTTTTTTAAAGTAAAAAAAAGACACGCACATAAATAAAGTAAAATATGCTACAATTTATAGTGGCCACAACACAGATTTCAACTTTTCTCCTGTTTACTATACAAGTCCAAAGTCTTCCAGTTTCGCTCTATGTTGGAGCTCATGCAATCTAAGAGAGAAGGAAAGAAGAGGAGGGTAAGAAAGGGATGGAGAAAGGGGTTTGAGATTTTCTTGGTCCTACCTTTTCTGCCAAACACAGTACCATTCACAGAATTAATTCTGAAAAGCTACCCCTGTACGGAATAACGGAGTTGTCCCTCCTCTCTACTTGACTGCATTTTCCACTGTGTTTCAGCTAAAGCTCTATCCTTGCTACTTTTCACGAAATTTGTCATAACACTGTTTTGAACTACTATGGTGAACCTCTCATTTTCCAAACAGCTCATCCCTAATGTTAACTTAAAAACATTTTTTCCCGTTTTTTTTGCATTTAGATGCACATCTGTTATGGTTATAATCACATTTATCTCCACGTGCTGCCTGTGTGAGCTGTCAAGTGAACGATATGCACATTGAGAATATCAACAAGACACCATTTTGTTTTATGAATTCACAATAGTTCTTTCAATTTGTTCAACTTTTACAGAACCATCATGTAAACAGATGCTGTCTTACGTTAAAAAATGCACCCAACTACCCACCCTTGTGATGACAACTCTGCTCTTTTTAAACGGCAAAAATGTATTTTAATTACATTTAATGATAAAAAATGAGGTGAAAGCATGCAACCCCAAATGTAATAAGTTTATGGTTTTGTTTATTCTATTTTGTTTATTTTTTTATGATGTTATGATCACTAATATGTTGTAACCAGATGTGACTATATACATATTTGAGAGAAAAAAAATATATATCTGTGTTTAACACAACGAAAATGCTGCTGTTTTGAGGGAGAAGGCAAAGAACTGACCCCCCTCCCCTTTTTTGTTCACTTATGCTGGCAGCCTGGTTGTTATCAGACCATGCTTTGTCCAGTGTTGTAGCAGGTTGCATGGGGAAGGGGTAGAGGTGGGGGTCAGGCTTTGCTTGGGATGGAGGGACATCCTCACTCTTCCTCTTAAAGCAGGTGAAAAATACTGCATCACCAGCTCTGCTTCTCTCTTACATCTCCTTCATGTGTGTCAGGACTTCAACTCTAAAGAAGATGAAGAAGGGAAAAAAAAAACAACCGTCAGCTTTGAGTCTGCTATCCCTCCAAAGATACAAGACCTCTTTCTTTATTGTTTGCTGTAATAAAATAGCTTTTTTCTAAAAAAAAAAAAAGAAAAAAGATAAAAAGTAATACTTCCTAAAAGACTTTTAAGGAACTATTTTGAATATATTTAGAAATCATCTGTAAAAATCGCTTGTAAATTCATACTGAAATACATTATCATGAAGAATTATAAAGAGTAAAAATAATATTTTTTTGTGTGAATTTCACAATAGCTCTTCTGTACAGTGGCACTGTTTATCTCTCTTTCTATCTCTCCTTTTCTCTTTCTCTCTCTGTAGAGCAACTAGAATAAAATTTCACCATTCACAAGGCTTGCCATCTTGTCAGAATCCCCTGTAACAATAGGGTTCAGTTTCTTTCTCCAGCTTAAGAAAACTGATGAGGTGTAGAAATGAGAGAAAGGTTTTTTTTCTTTTCATACTCTATTTCTTTATAAAAACATATGTTCAGTATCTTTACAGTATGTACAAAACTTTCGTTGAATCTTTTAACTGTTTTCTCATTGTTTAAGATGTTGTGGTAGACCAACAAACAATGTAGTACATGATAGAAAAGTGGAAGGAATATATTACAAAATTCAAATCAGAATTGTGAACTGATTCTGCATGCATACCTTTAAAAAAAATTTCAAGCAATCAATTGCCAATAACAGAGAATTAATGATTAAATAGAAGATCAGCAATCTAAGCAGCTTTTTGTTTGAAGGCCTCAGAATTTTGAGTTGAGTTATAATGTTGCCCCAAATTGTCACTGAAAATATGTTCTGGAGGGTCAAAGCATCTGATTTACATGCAAATAGGGGATGGTGGGAGCATCAACCAATCAAAAAAGCTGATCAAAAACGTTTTTTGGGGGGAGATATACACTACTTACTTCTCTAGAGCTCTCTGACTAAAACAAAAACCTAGATATGAAGGGGCTGAACTCCAAAGGCTTTAGAAAAAGCCTGGAGAATAGATTGTTATGTACAAGGAAAAGAGACCAAGCTCCGGTCATTCACTTGTGTTCTGGTAACTGCAGTTTTTACCACAAACTTTAAAAACACTTTATATTCAGTTCCAGCCTCTACGAACTGCAGCGTGAAATCTCCGACAGGCTGGCCACTTCAGAGTGCACTCACTAGGGATTCCCAAGAATGCTGCCCGTCAGTATGCTGGAGATCTGAACAACAACTGCATATTTTAGCAGGATCATAATCCTGATCAACTAACTGCAGTGATGAAGTTTTGAGGTGGACTTACTTAAAACGTGTTAAAACAATTTTTTTTACAACTCTTTCAAGAAAATAAAGCCTAGCTGCTCTCTGACTCTATCAAAACATCAGAGCAGAATGCAGAGCATCCAGAGTGTCAAAGCATCAAAACCTTTTGACCAGCATTTGACCCAGCGTCCAAATTCGATTGTTTAAGCGTTTTTTTACGCCCAGATGGTGTTTGATCCTGCTAACAAACCAACAAAGTTCTGTTTTGTTGTGGTTTTGACTTTAGTAAAATATCTATTTGGAATTTTTCAGGACGATATTGAGGCTGTCAATGTTCAGTGCTACCACCTTCTGGTTTAGTGGGGAACTGCCTGTTCTGCAAAATATCCCTAAAATCCCTTAAAACATTCCTGTATCCAGAGTACTTGTGATCCACAAACATGTTTCACAAATCTTGTAGCATATTGGTTTGCTTAGCTCAAGATTTTTTTCAGACCATAAAAATTCTTTATATTAATTGTTGTGTTTGGAGCAAACTTCAAACAGGCTCAAAAAGGAATAGATAATCTCTAGGTATTTTGTTCTTAAATGTCCTGAATCATTTTAAGGGATTTAAAGTAGGCCTACTTTACATAGTTCTCCAAATAGTTGTATGGGAGGCATATTTCTGTCATTACAATGATTCGGTACACATAACAAAGATTGGGATCAAACAATAATAGAGTTCGATGCAATATTTAAAGAGAACGTAGGGTATCAGATGACATACTTTTTTATGTTCAGTCAGGTTTTACTCACTGATGTCATTCAAGACGTTGTGGGTATACTGTAATTCACGACAAATATACTTTATGGTAAAGACAATGGCTCTCTGACTGCAGCAAACTCCTCCCAGACCCAGATTCCACACCTTCGACTCCTGTACATGTATGTTTAGTTGCAGACCTCCGTCATGAGTCTGTGAAAAGCAACGCCTACTATATCCGGTGCACCATCAAGCTCCGCTCTAAGTTCTTTGAATTCTTTGAGTTCTATTTCTTTTTTAGGTAAAGAAAAGTTGACGGAGTTTATGTCAAAGGTTATGCACTTATTAAAGGGCAGTCTTGGCATATAATCATGGAAGAGCCTGCACCATACCAAGACAAGTGTTTCATGCAAAACAGCCAACAGGGTCACAAGGACGTATAAAAAAGTCACAAAATAACTGCCCATAAATTGAGGAAAATCAGAGCTGCAATGTTAAAGAAGTATCAAAAAGCACAAGGTGTGGGATACTCAAGGACATTGGATTTTTCAGTCTCTATTTCTATAATAAGTTCTTCAATGGTGTAAAACAAACAGGTGTGAGTTTCTAGGATAAAAATGAAATTTTGGTGATTTAAATAACCCAGTTAATGAAACAACACCCTAGTGACTTATTTCTAGTTACTAAAATAATCTGACCAACTTCCAAGTGTAATTGCATGAGAACAGAGGACTGTCGTAAAACCGGATTGATGGTTGACTACAGGTGGCATCCAGGCTGCTAATACTGCTCACTCGACCATTGAAGAAGGGTGTGGCAGAAGACAGACTGTTTCCCCAACCTAAAGAGGACATCATTGGGACTCTATCGGCAGTTATACTCAATGGGTCCAGAAGTCCAAGAACCCAGGTCGGTAAAGCTGAAAGATGGCCTGAAGCAGGATGGAGGAGGAGAAGTGACTGCAGGGTTGATTCACTCGGCAGCAAGACAGGGTTGATTGAGAACATAGCTATTGTTCAATAATAAAAAGAATCCTCTCAAATATACATATGTAACAGCTTTCTTGTTTTTGCTAATATAGCTCAGGGAATAGATGGCCCAGAGCTTGATGACAGCAGCATTATTCTGTCCTTCATAGTATGCTTGTGTATGAAACTTCATTGAAGAATATTTAGGGAGTAAAATTGTAAGCAGTCGGCACGGAAAGGTTGGTGAGAAAAAAAGAGGGTATAAGAACTAAGGGGAGAGAGACGGATATGGAGACAGGAAAGAGCTAAGAAAAAGAAAAAAAAAACTAGAAAAAAACTGCAATAATAGACAACAAAGAAAATATACAGTAGCTCCTAAGAGTCTGCTTCTACACCTGTATGAAACAACATACAAAGAAAACAACGAACATAACAGCAAAAAGACAAGAGACAACCAAAGTAAACAGAAGTTGGAAATCTGAGGTTTTTCTTGAAAACCCTGCTTTAGATAATATGTTTCCAATAAAAAAACTCCACGTGTTTTACTTATGAATCCTGGAAAATTTGTAACATTCCCATTACTATTAAAATTCAGATTGCATTGGTTCTGCTTTTTTGCTCCGAAAGAAGAATCTTTATTGTCATTATAAAATTATGATGAAATGTTAAGGCACCCAGCCATGAATTCAGTGATGGAATGGAGATAGAAATTTTAAACATTTTATCTCAGGGGATTTATTTGTGTCCGGCGGAAGGAGAGGTAGGAGGTCAATGTCTGAACACAGGGGGTGATTGGCTTGAAGGTTTAGGGAGGGAAACTGATTTTAAGTCTATTTGTTTTTGATTTAATGGGTCTCATGCAAGAAGCATTTGTACAAACAAATTCGTTCTGAAATTGTTTGTACAGTGATTTAGGAGAAAATGCTGCGTTCACTTCATTGTTTTTAATCATATTTTGAATCTTCTTTCAGAGACGAAAGAATATTACAAGTGCTCCAGACTCAGGACACAGGAAAGTTGTGTAATCAGTTGATTGATGGCATTCTCACTACTCCCATTATTAGTTTAATGCCAACAAATGACTTGTCATCCACAGCAGTGGTTATGCTAGCTCCAATTAACTCAAAACTATACAGATTTTTATATTCAGCAATGTGATAGAACAGATCGCCATTGAAAAATTAGGCAAAGTAGCTACAGGCAGAAGAGTGCTCATCGAATGCATTGAATTCAGTGGCAATTTTTTGCTAAATGTAAGATGCAGTCATACCATTATAATGGGCAAAGCTGAGCATGATGGTAACTGGTAATGAAGTAATTATTAACATTCCTTCTGGTTTAAACCAAAATTTAAAATATGCAAATTTACCAAATTTCAACATCTAGTCTGGCAACGTATCTCATGGGATACATGCATTTTAAAAGCTGCGGCCATAACATTTTCTAAACAGTCTAATGAAATGGCACTAGATAGCCTGAACCAAATCATGTCATCTACATAATAATACAAGACAAGACTTTTGATAGATGATAACTGGATTTGTGAGAACCTCTCAGCATACTCCCCATCGGATGTTAAAGAGAGTTGTTACCTGGTGCACTTTGAGTGTTTAAAGGTTAGGAAAGAATAAAAGTAATACACTCCTGATCAAAAGCTTAAGACCAGTCAAAAATTTGCAAGAATTTGCATTTTGCACTATTGGATCTTAAGAAGGTTCTAAGTAGAGCTTCACAATGTTAAAAGAAGAAAT
>JAUZNJ010033027.1:0-13373 GCA_034780135.1 Jordanella pulchra
GCCTACACCACTGTCACCACTACCAATACAGAGGAAATAAATGTAAACTAATTATGGGGACACAACTGATAACGATGATTTATGTAATACAAGCAATTTTTTTCACGAACTAGATTGGTTGTTTTTCTAACTAATCTCTTCTTAGAGTGAATCCAAGCTCTGTGTAAACACTTGACTGAGCGCAGCTCTTCTACAAACTCCCACATCTTGCCAGAATACTGAAGCTGTTTAAATGCCTGTCAAAGTTCGTGGGAGATCTGAACCACTGCCCGAATGGGTCACGTAGTATTTGCGATGGCGAGGCTTTGGTCGTCATCGATTTCTGCCCCTCCCCTACTTGAAGCAAGCCTCGAAATGCGCTTTGCGGAAACACCCCCTCCAATTCTTGATACACGCCTCGAAGCCTCGGCCCATCTCATATCATCACCACCGAGTACCTAGACTCACCTCTCCGTTGTCCGCAAGTATCCCCTGGTTCCCACGACTGGCAGTCGTCTCACTCCTTTTGTCTCCGCTGAACCTGTGCCGACCTGTCCGCTCCCCGCTGCACTCCTCCACTGCTCCTGGACCCCCACAGTGGAAACTTGGATCCCGGACCTACTCAGTAATCCCCTAAGACTCTGATCCTACCACCCAGAAGTAAGAAATTACCATATTCGGTTCAGGGTCTCAATTTCCTAACTGCTCCTGAACTCTCTACTCTCCCTCCTCAGAGACAGTCGCTTCCAGTTCTTACCAGTTAACCTGGGTCCGGCTTTCATTACATTTCCTGTGGTTCGCTGTTGTCAATAAACTTTCTTTAACCTATCTCGCTCTCCTGTCTTGGTGTTCTGCATGTGGGCGAAGAGCATTAAACTCAACATGACAAGAGTACTTTTTAACAGAGTAAAATCAAATTAAATCACCATAGATAAAGCTTTTACAATTACATTTATATATCCTTATATAGAACTGTTATGACCCCAATGTCCAGGGGATCAGAGGGTGGCAACATGAAATATGTGTCCAGAGGAAAAGTCTATTATAAGACTATTTATCTCAGTCTATTATAAGGCTTATGGTTTTACAAAACAAAATAGTAAACACATTGCACTACATTTTAGTGGGATAAACAGAAACAAACTAGAAGGGAACTCTACCAGAATAACAAACAAACAAAAGAACAACAACACAAAAGAGAGCCAATCTAAACCAAAGTCAACACCCCAAAATAAAAATACAAAAGGGGCGTCACATTTCCTAGGAACTAAGTTAAACAATCCAGCCCAAACAGCCTCCAAGAGACTACATACAAGCAAAGTGGTGATCAGCTGTATAGAGCCTCTTCCTAGAACTGTCAGGAGCCACTTATAGGGTGCAGGTGAGTATCTTCATTCACTCACTGGCTTGGTGCTTCTCCTGGTCCAATCAAGTTGCAGCTCAGCAGCCTCTTAACAGCCAATCAACAAGGGGTGCTCCCTGATGTATATCTGTATGCAAAAAAAAGAAACGACTCCAAGGCCAGGGGCCTTGACAAAGAAATAGCTGACAAAGTGCTTTAATGCATAACATGAAAAACATTAAACGTCAGTTTGTAAAAGGCGATTGTAAAGGTGGCACAGAGGTAGGTACACTAGAGCCTGCAACCCTTGTAAGAGGTTTTAATTTTCATCCCAGACATCCTGGGTTAAAATTCCGACATGGAGACCTCTGCCAAAGGTCATTCCTTCGTTTTTTCCACCTGTATTTACAACTGCTAAAATAAAAGCCACTTGTCCAAAATCTTTTAAAAGCAAAAGACAATTACTTTTTAGTAGCTTTATAAAAATAACATAGAAGACACCATTGAACTTTTGGTTATTTCGAGCAAGTTTTAAGCTTTTCAGAACTTGTAGCTATTTGTAGTTGTTTCTTCCAGAATTTTCCCTTGACATGTGTTCAGTGCCAAGGAAAAACCATTATGTGTTTTCCATGGGTTTTGCATTTAAAGTCTGTTTGCACTTTGATCCTCTCTATTTTCTCTAATTGCAGCATTTTTTTTCCTCTCCATCTGTTTTGTGTGTTTGTCTATTTCTTGAGTTTGCTAGTCTCATCTTTTTATTTGCATTATTTTCTTTTTAATTGTGATGCATTCATGTATTTGCTTCACCTCTGCACCTCTTGGCCTTCGTAGATAATATTAATTACCTTAGCAATAATTTGATAAAACCAGAGTCAAAATTTACTCGAATTCCTTATAGAGGATTTGGCAAAAGAGGCTATGTAACCACCCTTACCAAATTAGCATGCAAAATTCTTAAAAAGGCAGAGGAGGTAGCTCCATCTTCTGTTTCACTGATAATCATTGAAACACCTGGGAAACCTTGAATATCAAAAAAGAATTGTACTCTGTCCTTAAACAGTAGTATGCTAACTGAACACACTTCACCTTACACAATACATGTTGCAAGGGTGTTTTATAACTGATGCATATACTTTTATAAAGGTTACTGGAGTTGATATTGCTAAATATGTGCTCACTTTTTCATGTGTAAACACGAAAATATTCTGGATATTGCAACAAGCATGATAAGATAAGAAACAGCAGGATCAAAAATCTGTAGTTTTACTGAAGGTGGGAAGAACAATAACAAGGTGCTTCCTGGTGGGAAATGTCATAATTCACAAGAACTTCAATGAAGACCTCCCTCATATGTGACTCCTGCGATTGAATGTTATAAATTTTGGACACAGTTCACAAGTTCTGCTCAGATGGACATGCTGCAAAAACTACCAAACAGGGGTTGCAAGAACATAATGATGTTGTTTTGTTGTATTTGTGTTTGTTTTTATTATAGAAGATAGAACTAATCTATCTGTTCTTCCATGGTAGGTATTTGCTTTTAGTCAAAGTAGCCAAGTTTGGGCCTGGAGCCTGAGAAACAAGACTATTGCAAAGCTGTTACAGAGTGACCTTTTTTTCTGCAATGAATCAACTCACAAGTTTAATTTGAGTGTGTGACAGCAGTTAAAACAGTTTCTATATAGGCCTACTGATCTTTCATCACACTCCCAAGGAATCATCATTAAATCAAAAGGAATCAACTTGTAATCCAAAATTCTTTTAGCCAGCCACCGTCTGTCATGTTCAAACACAGCCCACTTGGTTTGAGCTATATCCCTTAGCTCACATCCCCTCCCACTGTGAGACTCCAAGTTTCATTCGCTAGCAGGTATGACCTGCACTTTCTCTTATGATCAAAGCTTTTGAGTGTTATTCTTCATCTGAGCTTCATCCTTTTCTGAGTGGTTCAAAAGACCTATGTAGATATATATCAGCTGTGTCTCTGGGTTATCCACTCAATGGAAAGCTGGTGTTTTGATCCCTTGTCCCCTTCAGTCCCCACATCATAGTACAGCAAAGATTTTGTTTGGAAATTTGTGTGTTACAATGGGCAGTGAGGCTTTCATTGCCCAAGTACATATATACAGATAAAACTAGATATCTGCACTCTATAAAAAGAAAAGCACTCAGACATTTTTTTTGATTGTTTGATATTAAATCAGGCTACATTTTTCCTGGTTAAGAGAGCAAGGACTTGGGTTTTTGTTGTTAATTTCTTTTTATTTCCTTTAAATTAAGTTTACTAATCTTCCCTTAGTATTATTTGGAATTGTATGAACATTTTTGATTTTGGTGAAAAATGTTAATACCCTTCAACATTTTGCTTTAATATTTGGAGAAGAAGACAAGTGGTCACCAACAACCTTCAGCTGATCCAAAATGCTGCAGCCAGAGTTCTGATGAAAATTAAAAACAGAGATCATATCTCTCCTATACTGGCTTCTCTTCATTGGCTTCCTGTTAAATCTACAATAGAATTTAAAATCCCCCTTCTCACATATAAAGCCTTAATTGGCCAAAATTCGTCTTACATCCCAGATCTGATCATTCTGTATGTTTCCATCAGAGCACTTCTCAATCTGCAGATTTACAAGCAGACCCAGAGCCCCAGATGCCCAAGGGGACCCCTAGAGGACATAGAGACCAGTTTTCATCATTCTATCTGCTTTATTCAATCCCATTCTGCAGTATTTGTTAGTTCAACCTCTAACTTTATGGTCTCTCTGTTTTTTCTCATCATAGTATCTTTGTCTGGCCTGTTCCTGTTTGGCTGTGGCTCCATCTTGGAGAGAAATGTCAGCTGTGCTGCTACCATCAACACCTTTGTTTATAGATGTTGGAGCTTGGCCTGTTTTTGAGTGGAGTCCTGTTTTTCTTACTGTGACTAACTGGATGCGCTCTGTTTCATCCTCTGACACGGGAGCTGGCCCGGAGCTCGTCTGCCTAACTGTGTCTTTCCAGCTGTATAGCTGACAGACAGTTACCTTGTATATCTTAGCTTCTTTCTGTATGTCTGCTTCTGTCTCCTTGAGCCCCAGTCAGCAACGGCAGATGGCCGCTCACAGTAAGGCTGGTTCTGCTGGAGGTTTCTTCCTTTTAAAAAGAGTTAATGAGTTGATAGTAGGCTGACAGGAAAGGGGGTATGAGAGAGGGGGAGAGACATGCGGGAAAGGACCACAAGCCGGATTCGAACCTGGGTCGCCCGCGTCGAGGACTAAGGCCTCCGTACAAGGGTCGTGCGCATAAACCCCTGCGCCACCTGCATGCCCTAATGAGTTGATAGTTGATGATCAGCTAATTCTCATTAGATAGAAAACTTTTGGCCAATCTGACTCTGTAACCGAATTAAATTGTCTCTGTAAAGCATCTTGGGATGACATGTCTTTTGAATTGGTGCTATATAAATAAACTGAATTGAATTGAATTTAAAAAAACACCACAAAACACATACAACAGCACACATATTTGTAAAGATATCCATATATGCACACATAAAGATAAATAAACAACTAGTAGTGGTTTATTGCCCAACTATCAGTTGCAACCTAAATATATTAGAGTTCTTAACAGAATAAAGGCCTTATCTTCAAAGATTTGAAATAAAGAGCACTAAATTACTGGGAGTGTTGCGAGTGACTACTAAGTGATCTACAGTGGTCCAATAAGCCCTATTGAAATAAGTTTATTACATGTGCTACTGGCAGCCTCAGGAGCAGTGTGCTGTAAAAGGAAAGATGAATTTCTAAGCTACAGAGTTACTATTATTATAATATTCATAACAACAGGAGCAATAATAAAAACATTTTAGATTTATATTAAAATCTTTGATACATTTCACCTATATGTATGTATATAAAAGCTAAGTTAAAAGACTAAGTTAAATTCCATTATAAAACCTGGAAAAGCTGAATCTGTCTGACTAACATTAGCCCTAATGACAGAATTAAGCTCTAAACAGCTGTATTTACCTCTGCCAACTCTTTTATGACTCCTCAACCAGATCATTACAAACCAATATAGGTGTATTATAAATGTTTTTTGTACGAAGCCTGTAATAGAACATCAAGAAAAAGGAAAGATAGATAGATCTTGCACATAAAATAAAAGTGCAGACTTTTTTTACATTTTTTGTTTTATTTTTCTTCCCACCATAATGTTCTTTCATTGACAGGGCCAGGGATGGTTTCTTGCTCTCAGATGGCTGTAAATATTAGTTAGTTTCGCCTGTCTATAAAGATGCCACAATATTTCAGTCATGGTGTTTCTCATTTTGATTTCATTCCATAAAGATAGCCTGCATTAATACGCCTGCCACAGATGTGGTTTTTCCTAGATGTTCTGGAACATGCAGCAGACATTAATAATCTGCACCACCTTTCCTTGGCTGTATAGAAGCTCCGGTGCAATCTTGCCAGAACATGATGCTGCATTGGAATCATAATTTTACAGCTCCAAAATGGTATTCCTGAAAAGGGGATATTTCTCTACTTTTCTCAGTTCTGACAGTTTAAACATATTGACAGGTGCAGAGAATATTTTCTCGCACCTGTCTGTCGCTGAACTTATGCCTTCTTTTTGTCACAATGAACCCACATTTTGTATGTGTGACTTTCAAACATGCTAAATAACTCAGGAAGAGAACCTGCCGTTTCAGGTTTGATAAACTGGATTGCTTGTGGCAAGTGAAAAAAAATTTTTTGATGATTAGAATATGTCCTGGATGATCATTAATGCATACTTAAAATGTGTAGCTGTTCTGCTCATTTTAGTCTTTAGAACACAATATATTTTTATAGACATAAACCTTTTGTAAATTGGGTCCTTTCTGCCTGGTGCTTTAATGCTGTCACCTCTATTGGAATGTTTGGTAGGATATACAAAGGATCTTTTAAGCCTGTTAGTTCTGACCTGGAGCAAACAAAACTGGCTGCAAAACATGCACTGACCAAAATGTCCAACCGTTAAGTAAGTGCTTTATCAGCCTCAAGAGAGTTCAGTTCCATGCTAACCAGATAATCTGCTTTCTCGATCAGCTAGACATAGCAGGTCATACTTCATGAAGATATTTTGAGCATTTAAAGTATGTAAATAACTGCCTATTCTTGTCACCACATATTAGCAACCCTGACACCTATAAGCTTCTCCCCTCATGCTCTAAAAAGACTGCAGTATGTTCACTATAGGCAAACACTTGAAAGCATCTAGAAACCATAACTTCATTTTAGAGCTTTTGGGAAGTAATTGCTACCTTCTGGGCAACTGACCTTGCAGCCCATGTCAGCAACGACTGTCTTCTTATACAGTGTACATATATATCTGATTTTATCTGCTATTATTTTAAGGTTTTGGGGAATGCAGTATAACTTACTTTTAATTTATTTTAATCTATGCATCTATGATCATTGTTCTATGTTTGTACAAAACCGTGCACCTCAGATGTAATTTCATGACCTTTTCTTGCTGTTTTCAAGTCATATGAGATATCTGACAATAATTGCTCTGCTGAGGCACGCATGACTGTGCTATTGTGGCTTAGCGACTGCATCTTTACTAATGCAGATGCTGGCTTATTGTGTTTGTCATTCTCTGTGTCACAGGAGCAGCTGTTTGCACAATCCTCTAGGCATTGTTTTTCAGTCAACCGCAGCTGGTTATCAGTGCAAAAGGAACAAAAAGAGTATAACATTTTAGGCTTCAACACACTTCCTCTGAAGCCTCAGTGCTCTGAAGCCTGTGGAGAGAAAGCTGAAGGGCATGTAAAACTTCTTTTTCTTACATTTAAGGCTCATCTCAGACAAATATTGTGTTTTTGGAGGAACACTTGTCTTTTTGTGAATAAATACAATATTTTTTAGCAGTGCATAAAACTGTTTCTCTTTTTGGCTCTTTTCACTCCATCTTCAAGCAAGTTATCATTTTGACATTTATTTTCAAAGTAATTAAATGAGTCAGGGGTGTTTCCTTCTGCATGCCTCTGCTTCTTTAAACTTTCAACATCTTAGACAGTGGCATATGTCAAGATGCCAGAATGTCAAATATAACCTTTGAAGGGAATATACAAATTAGACTGGCTGTCAGAGATTACAGACGACCCTAGTGTGTCATCATGAGTTATTAGTTTGAAGTCTGACTGTGTCATGGCTTTTAATTTGTGATAAAGAAAAACTAGACAAATCAAAAGAGTAAAGCAAATCTGCATTTTCACTGCTACCAGTATTGAAATCTTTGACTTTTTTTATGTGGGGGACAGCGCCATCTATTAAAGGTGTAAATATAAAAGCAGTGAGACATTACTCTTAAAGGCATGTTTAGATAACCCTTTTCCCAAGTCCACTACAAAACATCAAAGTATGTTTGTTGTTGAAATACAATAAACCCTAAGGCCATTATTACTTTCTTTTAGAGTTAGAATGTGATTATGTAAAGAAACCTATGAGGAAATTAATCTTAAGCCAAATGACAGACCGAAGCTTTTTGAGCTTTTCCCAAAACGTCTTCATTCATTCATTCATTCATTCTTATTCATCTTCTAGAAAACAGGTCTTGGTAAGGCTAAAAATAACTAAAGAGACATCAGATTTGTCTTGTTTTTTTCTACATAAATTTTTAGCAAACCTGAGAAAAAACAATCTATTTTTTGCCTCTCATCCAAGAGGCTTCTTAAGTTCTAACTGATGCTGGGGAACACTGAGATAATTATTCTGTAGGTAAAGTTGCCATTTTAATGCATTCAATCTAACCCATCGTCAATAACTGTTTACCTTTGAATTGTTACATGGAGAAGATAAACAAACAGCTGGATTACTGTGTGCTCTAAACACTGACTGAAAAATGAGTAAATAAAATCAAGGTTTTACAGTATAACCCTCAATTTCTTTCCATTGAGGATTAAAGAGGCCTGGTAATGAGAGGCAATAATTTCTTCATCCATTAATGCTATGCAACAAAACCAATGTTGATACAGATGTACTGAAAAGTGATAATTCTTCGCCTTTTTTGTGCCTCTGAGGTATCATTCTTCCCTGACATATGATCAAGTTAGGAAAACATCAAAGATCTACCAACTAATAAAACAAGAATTTGTTTCTTTCCTAGAAATTCGTTGTGTGGTCAGAGAATGTTTCTCGCTTGACTGTCAGAAAATAATCACACAGAGCTTAGTCATCACCCATTCTCATTTACACAGACTGTCACAGTAATAGCCCCATTTGGCTTTTACTGCCCTCTTCTAAATGTGCCCAAATCTGTAAATTGATTTGGAATCTTTTGGTTTCTCACTGCCTTTCATTATCAGGCTTGATGGTTCGCACAGCTATGAGACGCTGGAGCATTATCTAAGCAAGCACTCACTCTCTCAGTCCCCACCACCACCCCTCTGATAATCTACTTATCAGCCACTGATAGCACAAGCTGGAATTGGCTCCGCTAATGGAAGCTACTCAAATGATGGTCTTTTCTGAACAATAACACTCAACAGTAGGTCGCTCTGATTAGAACGTGTGCAGAGCATGGATTACGTTTACAGATTAAAAGAAGAATCTATGTAGCTATAGAAAAGGTTAGTCACTACTTTTAAAGTTTGATATTTGGGATTTGTTATTTCTCTATAAATAAGCATATTATTTCTATTTGTCTTGGTTTTAACAAATGTATCACAGTTTGTTGTAAATAGGACAAGATTCTGCTAAAATGATGAAAACTTAACTCTGTATTTTTTGCTAAATGAACATAAAACAGCAATAATTTGTAACACATTTAGTAACTTTATGAGGTCACATTTTTCAAAGTTTCAAATGTTCACTTTTCTTGATCTATTCATATCTCACAGAGGCAGGCTTAATTATCTTCTCCAGATCTACACATAGTTTAAAATATAAAAGTAATATTCCTTGACATTCATAAATGGTGTGGATGATGTAATTACTTTCCTATTTCATGCAATTTAAATGTCTTGTAAATAACATGAATATGAAATATAGAGTTTAAAATTCCTATAAATTCAGATTTGCTTATCCCTTATAATTTGCACTGTAAATCCACATTATTAATGTGAATAAAAAGGATATTTATAGATAAATTAAGTGATTAAACACCACCTTATGGTTGCTTGAGCACCAGTCTTAGCTTAAACTCTTAAGGCTGATCATTTAACATATAATTGGCATCGCTTGTTGTCACTACCAGCTTTCATATGAACTTTAAATTACAGATGTTAGCCATAAATATCTAATAGATTTTGCCCAAACTGAATCAGATAAATCAGATCAAAATATTTTTCCTCAAATTTATTCCATACAGTTATTTTTCATTCTAGACTTTGCGTCATGGTTTTAGGATGATATGATAATAGATTAGTATTGGGTGGGGGGTAAAGTAAAGCGGGGTCACATAGGTATATATGACATATTATGAACACTGGGCCTGAACTTCACAGATTCCAAATAAGAGGCACTAAGTTTAAACAGTATGTGGGTGGGTTGTGGGTGATCTACAATATTGCTGCGCAAATGTTGAGACGTGCAAACTGATTTGGTTCTGCCCAACTCTTCACTAGCAGTTTTTGAGAGTGGCCCTAAAAGAAAGATGATGTTAAAAGCCATGCAGATGTCGATAATGATAAAAAGAAAAAAAATTATAATACTATTGTGCAGACCTGAAAAAAAGCGATGTCGAGTCATGCGGTGGTAGTAACTTTCGTTTAATTTCCCTTCTTCTGGAAACATGAACAACATTCATCACAACATTCATGTGCGTCACACTCCGGCTGCTAACTACTACTTGGCTTCTTCAACAACACAGAACTAAGGACCCCAAGGCTGCCCTCAGCGCCTGTTCAAAACTGATCCTGTTCTACCTATTTCACTCCCTGCCAGAGCAGTTCCCAACATATATATGTATGAACACTCAGACCATTTCAGAGTAATATAGACAAGGAAGTACAGTGCTTTTCAACAACACAACAAAACAAAATATCAGTGAGAAAGAATAGAATCATTTTAATGGAAGGGGAGGGGAGGGGGTCCTTGGTCTAAAGTCCCCTGTAACTGGTCCCTCACACTATTGTTACGAACGGGTGAATAGCGGACCAAGGATTCAACCAGACAACAGTAATCAGATTTGACTGTTTTTTTAAAGAACTTTCGGGAAAGCTGGAGTCAGCCACGAAAACCGGTTCTTCTTTAGGGAGATATAGAGGTGAGTGTCCAGCACAGAAAGTCAGAATGTGTATCAGGCACATACACAGACTAACTGTGTCTTTCCTGGATGGGGTAATACAGCAGAATCCAGAATCAAGGTCAGGGAGACAAAGAGAGGGGTCAAAACCAAAAACAAGTCCAAACAAAATCAAGGTCTCAGAGGCAATCAGGTCATAAGAGGCAGGCAGACAGGAAAAACACTGGACATGACTCACCATTAGGCTCGACAATTATCTGGCATCAGCTTCTGATCTGAGGCAGTCTTATATAGGCAGACGTGCAGGTGGAACTGATGATGACTGATTAGAGTAGAGCAGCTGAACAGGTGGAGATGATCAGGTAATCAGACCAGAGCTGATGCACAGAATCATGACAACCATTTTTTATAGTGTACCTCACACCCTATTTTAGAGTACTTCAGACAAAAGTAAAAAAAGAAAAATAGATTTAAAAAAAATGTGCATAGTTATGTTTTATTCAGTTGAGGGAGAAAAGAAGTACCAGGTTAAACCGAAGCAAGTCTCCAAGAATTGCATTTTTGTTTTTGGAAAATTGTTCACACCTTTTAGATCTGAATATAAAGGAAATTACCAACTTCTCAAGAGCCAAGGAAATTGTGATGAGGTCAAGAGTATATCTGACCCAGAGTCTTACCAGAGGAAGTTTGGATCCAAAGTAAAATTGGAAATACTCTTAATCCCATCAGGTGCATGACCTCTGCCATTCCTGAAGCTTTATTGCTTTTAACTTATCAAGAGTTTGAGCTGGAGGTAATTACTCCTTCTGATCCTGGATCTTTTCAGCCATTCAGCCGCAGGATAGGAACTGTAGCAAAATTTTCTCTGCAAACTCAGTTTACCTGAAAAGCTTTAAAAGGAAATCACACAGTTGTACAGTTTCTCCTCTGTATCACCTTGTGTTGTGGAGGCAAAAAATAAATAGCACATTAATGCTATCCAGCATTAAAGTGGGGACCAGATGATGAGAGAAATAAGCACAGTAAAAGTTTTTCTGGTAAGTTCATTTTTTCCCATTTTATGGAGGGGGAACGGATTCTTTCAGGCAGCTGAAATATCCATTCGCTCCTCTCCTCCTCCCATAACTTTGGGGAGTAAAGAGCAACTGTTTCCAAATTCTCAAAAATTGTTATGTTAGCATTTAAAGTCTACACTCTCATCTTTTCAGGATGTCTTAATTTTTGTGCCTTGCTATCAGTCAGCTACCATCCTCTTGTATCAGCAAAGGAAAATTATAGATACACACTTCGTGTTGGAAAATTGTGTTTGGTGACTGACTTTTATTTCTGTCAAGCTGAAGTGACAATATTTAAAGAAAGACCAATTCTCTTGGCATTTAAAATAACACAAAACACTCTAAAAAGACCTTTTATTTAATTACTTTACAATTTTGTAAACAAGAGCTGTTGATTAAACTAAATCTTACAACCTTGAAATATCTGAGTTCTTTTAACCGAGAAATCAATCAGTGAAAATTATCACATCCGCCTCTCTGGCTGCAATCCGTGCTCCCGACACAGGGGGAACAGACTTTCACAGGGAAACAGAATTTTGCACAAGAAGTCTTCTGCCGGTTCGAGCGCCAAAGACTCGTATCATTAGATCCTTTAACTGCTATCTTTTTCTGTGTGAGTCTACCCAGATTGAATTCCTCTTGGAGCGTTAATGCCATTTTGTAATTAATAAAGATGTAGTTCTATACAAGTTTTTACTGTGATCCACAGATGTGGCCAGTAATATGTTTCCTTGTCAGACTTTTATGTTCAGATTTACTGAGGGAAATGTTCATAATATAATATAATTTTAGAGTCTGCTTTGAACTGTTTCATGCACCTTTCCCTTTGTCCTTTTCCCTTTTGAATGCCTTTATTTACCAACTTTTCTATGTTTTTTTTGTTTGTTTGTTTTTAATAAGGTTTCCATGAATGGTGGAGTGCTGGTTCTCTTAAGCAGAGTCTGATTAACTGCTCCAGATGTGCAAAGATATCCCCTGTGCTGAAAGTCCCAGAGAGCCTCAGAGGGACTGTGATTCTGCGACGGGTACCACAGCTGGTCCTGCTGAAGGTCAGACCTCTGTTCGATTGAGAACTGCCATCTAAGCAGGGGCCTGTTGGTGCTTTTGGATATTTTAAGCACTATTAGAGTCCAAATTTTAAAACAGGGCTTGGAAGAGAGGAAATTTATCTGGAAGGATATTTTCCCCAAAAAGTTCTGAATAATCTTTAGTTTATTTTTCTAGTAAAAGAACCCCGAAAGAAATGATAGTTAATCAGTTTGTCTTTTATTTTTTTTAGGTGAGAATCTGACTCAGTTTACTCATGTTTCCATATTGAAATGCTTCAAACGTTTTAAAGCCCTGCTTTTTCATATTGCAGAGTAATTATATAAAATAAAAAGCTAATACATGTTGTCATTGGACGTTTTTCTATAAATTCATACACTTTTCTTTTCACATCAACCCTGTTCCCTGCAGGGTGGCAAGTCCTTCAGCATCCAGCGGCAACAGCTGGAGAAACTGTACTTGAACCATTTCGGGTCCATGTCAATTCTGCTGGAGGACGGCAGCCTGCATAACGACAACCTGGGCCTTCCTCAGGGACCTGCCAACTTCACCCTGCTCTGGTAGAAATCCATGGCAGTCTAACACACTACATACAGTCCTGCTCACCATTATTGGCACCCCTTCATGTTTTGCATAGCTGAGTGAATATCTTCAGATATAAATGGAAATGTTCAAAACTTAAATCAGCAGTATCTTTCAATTTGAGGTCCAAAGTAATTTAACAAAAACAATTA
>JAUZNJ010033028.1:0-13373 GCA_034780135.1 Jordanella pulchra
AGATAGATAGATATGGCTTTAAGCAACAGTCTACAGTAGAGAGAATACAGAAAATAAAACAACAAAAGAAACATATTGTTGTGCTTTCATCTTAATAATGCATCCACTGCTAGTCCTGCAATCCTGCCCAGACTAAAAAGGATTGCAAACAAGGTTTGGTTATTACATATCTTCTTAAAAAACACAGCAACATAAAATCCCTGAGATTCTATCACCACTGGATTTACACTGAATCTTTTATTTATTAGGATAGTGTGTTTGTCTGGGCGTCAGTGGAGCTTACTAAAGGGGTCACCAATCTAGCTGGGTTATATGGCGTGTGTGTGTGTGTCTTCCCCTTCTTATTCTGCCTCACTTTTCAAATAAATTCAATGCTTGTATGAATTAATGCATTACAAGCTCTGCTAGAGATATTAAAAAATCATAAAAACTAATCCGTCCTCTACACCCCAGTGCAGGCCAGGGTTTTCACACTGATCTGACCCTAAGCCTTCACTGCCATCTGCGCCATGAGTTAGATATTACATGTCGCATGGATTACATTTTAATATCTCATTACTCAAATATAGTCCTGTTTTATGTCTCCCTCAGGTAGGATACTATTGTTGCTATTATTCATTAGATGTGAAAACTCAAAGCCTGTAAATTAATTACAAAAAATGAGCTTTGTGCAAACTCTTCTCATGGAAAAGGGGTTTGTAGTTGTAATTTCACTTTTCTGATCATGGCAACAAAAATAAATATAGTGCTTGTCAAAACTTTTAAAACCCTGGTAGATATTCGTGGGGGTTCTTGCTTTGCCCACAAAAGCCTCGGCATTGTCTCCAGATTTTAATCAACCAACCCACCCCCACAAATTTTTATTTTGCTCATTTAACTTAATAGCTTGAGCCCAATCAGATTAGGTTAGTGTGATTCTGGGAGCAGCAAAGGTTCTCCATGGAATTTAGATGTGGGACTTTGACTGAGCTGTATATTAACACATAAACATGCTTTGATCTAATCTGATTTGAAGTTGCAGCTCTAGCTTTAATTTTAACCCCTCAGTGCCCATTGTTGCAAATATGTAACAAGCCCTTGATATTACGCACACAGCTAAGATATCAAGTGAATTCAGCCAGTGCCAGTTATTACACATATAGTGTGGACCTAGGAAACCTTGGTAAGCTCTTGTTTTTGTAATGACTTGTCCCTAATGGTGTATGTTATAACTGTTATAAAAGTTACAAATTTGTATTTGAAAAATTATCTGTATCATCCTCAAGCTCGGGTCTTCTACCAGAGACCTGGGAGTTTGAGGGCTCTGCGCAGTATCTTAGCTGCGCTCTTCTGGACTGAGGCTTCAGATGTTGTTCCTGGGATCTGCTGGAGCCAGTCTCCCAGTTTGGGGGTCACCACTCTAAGTGCTCCTATTACCACAGGGATCTCGTCGACCTTGACGTTCCAAATCTTTTGTTTACCAGGTTTGGCATGTACGATATCTCAGTTGTATCTTCTCATCAACTCCAATAACTGTCATTAGATGATGCTGCCACCACCATGTTTCACTGTTAGGATTGTGTATCCGGGGTCATAGTTGTTAATGGTATTTTGCTTAGGAGTCAAATATTCAGTTTTAATCTCGAATGATCAGAGCACCCTCCTCCTCCTGTTAACTGTGTCCTTTACATGTCTTATACTTACTTACTTTCAGCTTCTACCAAGACACAAAAAAAGAATGTAGGTGAATTAAGCAAATCACAATTTTTACCTAAATAAAGAAAAACTTTGAGGGATAACACAAAATATAATTGTCAAACAGAATGTGCTCCATTCTGTTCATTCTTCCTAAAACTCTTTTTGTTGTATACTCTCAAGCGGCTTCCTTTAATGACCATTTGTATCCATCAAGATCTAAACGTCTGCTGTGAAAAAATAAAAACATCCTGACTTGGACATTAGGCAACAACAAATTTAATTTTTGAGTCAATGTAAAATCATGTAAAGGTTTTTATAGAAATTAAATATCTACTGAGATATTTTCACAATCTGATTTTGCATACATTGTAAACATAAAGTGAACTAATTAACAGGCAGATACTAATTCTCTTGAAGGACCCAATATTTCAACTATAATAACTGATACAAGTTAAATTATCAGAACTTTTTAATAATTCAAACTATTAAAATTTATTGAGAGAAAGGGGATGAATGTTCCTAGATATAAAAAGTCATTTTAAATTTTATTTTAAAATTAGGAAATTGCAAGATTATTCACCTTTATGCATCAAAGGATAAGGCCCTTAACTTTATCTGATATTTACTAAAATTGGACTGCATAAGGAAAAAATGTAAATGCATTTATAAACCAAAGGAATCAGAATATAAACACTTTTGATGTGTTTAAGGAACTGGAGGGAAGAACGCTGCAATGTTTGTGCATTTCAGAAGGAATTACTTCGAGTTAATCATGGTTGCTGGTTTACTGGCTCTAATGATTGATAAATTATTAGAAAAAACAGTATTTTATTAACTTAAACATGAGCAAGATAAAAAGATTTGTTTCCTCTTAAGATTATGATGAAACAAAATCAATTCAAAAAGTGTACATAACGAGCAAATATCCATAGAATTGCATACACATTGGTATCTAATAGTTTATCACTGTTGAAGTATAATGTAAGCTTCTCGCATCAGCAAACACAGGGCCACACTGGTGGATCAAATAGCTTTAGCACGTACCACAGTGTGCATATCCTCCCTGGGGAAGCCTAGACTTTGCAACACATTGACCATCGGCAGTACTGTTACTCCACAACTAGTGGCCCCCTCTGAGAGCTGAGAAACTCATAAAGCATGTATGAAACAAACATGGTGCCCATCATCAACAGCCAACTGTCCCCTCTGATGTGATCTATTTCTACAGCTCAACTATGCTCCTTACAGCCAGGAAAAAGAGAGTGGGGAGAAGGAGATTTACACCATGCCACATCAGAAAGATGACTGGGGACCTCTCAAAGTGGAGCAACGACAGTAAATAGGGCTGACCACTTTACCCACAACCCCCTCAGTGCTGCTTTATTTTATTAAATAATGCAAGAGAGGACAACAACAAAACTCTGGTAGAAAATCAGGCAAAGAGAGGAACAGCACAGACTAAAAACAAAACAATAAAAAACAACAACAACTAAAGATTTCTAATTTTCCTGGAAAAAGTGTAAGCAGAAATTTTAAGACGAACTGTAGGTGATTTTGTTTAGACATTGGAACACAGAGAATCTACAATGGGGGAAACCAAAGTCAGCACAACCAAGAAAGTACAATAAGTTTAGAGACCACACACTTTCTTAGCAGAGGCAGACCGGTAGTCCTAACCCCTCATGTGATGAAGACCCATGAGAGGGTGGGGACACAGAGTGAGCCAAACACAGAGAAGGCAGGTATTGTCTTTGCACTAAGGTCTGTTGTACCATAAAGCCATGATAATAATTTTGTACACTGAGAACGAATGTCCATGTTTCATTCTAAGCATTTTCATGGGGCAGAAGGTGCTGATTGCCTTAGTTGCGATCTCAGGTCAGCTCAGTTTGCAAACCACCCCAACTCAACTAACTCAGCAGGACACCACCCACAGAGATATGCTTTGCACCCCCCACTGTGTGAGAGCATGAAAGACCAGAGGACACAAACCACTTCCTCTTTCTGTGTAGCTACTTTGGGAGACTCACATTGGTAGAGGCACCAACATGGAAAGGCAGGCCGGAGACCCAGATCTCCTGAAGGAGGCTAAGTCGTCATGGTTGACATCTCAGAACTTAACTGCTGCAAAAACAGATGGTTTGCAACATTCCTGTTTGAGGTTTAGGAACCCCTATTTGCTTGGAGAGATGAGCGTAGTGGAGGAGGGGGGCTTCCCTTGGTGTGGGGCACATGGGACAAAGGAACCCACGATCAGCTGTGAGCCTGCCATGCTAGAATGCAAACTGGTGGAGAAAACAAACTTTCCAAAAAGGACTGATTACCAAATTATGACCAAAAATCATTTAATGGAATCCTAATTTCTGCCAATTGCTAGCTCACTCAAAGAAGATTAAGAATCAATTAACTAAAGATTATTGATGTCTGATTAAGCAAACCATTTAATAAAACATTGTTTTGCAGAATAATATTTTATTCCCCTCATGGATTTGTATTGTGAATTGGTTTGACAACATGCCAATTGCTCTAAATTAGCCAAAAGCTAATTTGATCACATTGCAAATTCTTCAAGATAAACTTTGGTTCTTAAACATAAACTCCCCTCTAAACTATGATATCATTGCATCATCTCATTATGGTTTTCAACCATGTTTTTCCTTCTTCTTTGTACATACTAGCTTAGTTTTAGCTGAGTTTGACTAGTTTTTAATCAAGAGGGTTAAACTGAAACATGTTTGACTTGGAGCTGAATGATTTTAGTTAATAAAATTATATTTTAAATGGATGAGGTGGTGAATTTATTCCATATATGTGCAAAATTAACTATTCGACCATGATTTGAGCTTGATTCACACTTTCAGTTATCGTTCTAACACACAGCCAGAAGGGCAAATGTTTATAAACAATATACGACAGTCCGAATAATATCCAAGTAAATAACATATTTACTACCCTTCCCAGGGTGGATAATAACTATATTAAAATATCAGAACAGGTCTCTAGACATTTTTTCTTAAAATTATCCTTTACGTCTGCAAGTTTCTTTGAATCTTAGAATCCTATTTTCTTAAACTGTATAATATTCTTTTCTTATGTTGTTCTTTCTAAACATGCTGTTACTATGCAATTTCTGAATCTTATTTTTTCCAGTATATTTCACCTTTGTTGGAATCTGCATGCTTTCATTTTACTTTCACTTGGATGTCAGTAACACATGATTTACCTGCTTATGGCAATGAAGGACATTTCTATTCTGCTCAGTAGCATTCAACTGTGGAGTCACCTAAATTGTCACCTAAATTACAGATTTTTGTATCAGAAAATAAATCCTATGGTTAATGTCACTTGAAAGGCTCATTTATGAACATACAGTCACACAAACTAAGGAGATGTTTGTTCAGTCCTTCATTTCTATGTTGCAACAATGTTTCTTAGCAATAAATCAAATGTAGACCTTAGATTAGAAAGCTTATTTCCCTTTAAATGGAGCCATGTTTATAAGGAAAATGTGATCAGCAGCAAAGTTGAAAACATAGTTTCCTTTGAGAAAAAAATTGCCAAGTGTCATAGTTTTTGATAAAATTTGTGGAATTTTTTGTCTGATATAGAGAGGAAAAAACATATTGTTTATTATAAATAATGAATCCTTCAAACAGTCAAACAATGAGCTGTTTGACTGTAAATGAAGTTCCAAAACCAAGGTTATTCCAGTTTAATGATTTTTTCCTGCACTTATATAGTAACTGCATGTATATCTATTACTGCTACTTTAAATATTACAGTACACTACAGTAAAATTTTGACCAATATCAAAGAAGAAATCTAAGTGTTAAGAGCTTTCTGTTCCCGATAATGAAAAAAAAAAGCTTATTATTTTTAGAATTGTGTGGTTCTGGCTAGGTCATTTTGTTGTGAATTTATCATATTTCACTTACCTGAAACAGAATCTGTGTTTTAAAATTTTCTGTAAAACATGAAAACATTTCCAAACTCTGATCAGTGAGTGCATTGACATGCTGGTCTCAGATGTCTCGTATAGATGCAACATGCAGACCCTGTACGAACTGGATCCTATGAGACTGATATCCAGCAAGCGTAGATGTCAGAACTTAGTCTAGCCTTTTCTCAGCCTTATTTTTCTATATTTTGTTAAATCAAACTCCTTTTTTGTGTATAGGAAATCTTAATTTCAATTTATGATTTTTTGTTGTGTAGCTGACATACAAAATTCTACATGAGATAAACACACAACAAAAAAACTAGATCAAATAAATTACAATGTTAGTTAATGTCCTTTTTACATATTATAAAACTTCTACACAAAATAGAGAGAGCTTTATAATTTAGGAAAACGTATGATTTAATTTGTTGATCTCCTTAAAATAACATTAGTACCAAATGATAACCTGTTCCTTCTGGCCTTCTGCTCGGCATATGGCCTCGTTCAGTGATTGATGTTTAATCTTGTCAGACTGTACAGGGCAACAAAACACCAAGCTCCAGCATTGTGCTCCCCTCCCTGGCTTCATAAGTATTTGAAAATGCTCTGACAACTGGGCTGTTTACGACAACAGAAGACAACAAGATGCTACTTCAAGCATTTTCTAATTTTTTTTTAACAACTCGGAACATGTTTATAAATGTGTGCAGAGGTGATTTATGTCATTCCCGATACAGTGCATGCTTTTCTTGTCATATTTTATTACAATCGCATTAGAAGCATCTAATTTCTTCACCGGTGGTAGAGTCTTCTTCGCACTTTTCTATTCAGCCTCCAACAGTTCCTGTAAGGGAGCAATTCCCCCCCCCGAGTTAATGTTCAGCAGTAATTCATGTACAGCGCCATGAAAATGTATTTGCCCCCTCACAAATTTGTTCTGCTTTGCTTTTTTGTCACAGCTGAGTGTTTTAGGTGTTTTAGCTGAGTGTTTTAGGTCATTAAACAAACTATAATATCAGACAAAAACAAACCTGAGTTAATACAAAAATCAATTTTTAAATAATAACTACAGCTTGTTAAATGAAGAAACCGATCAAAAACAACCAAAGATAAGAAAATCAATGAAGAAATACTATATATACAGCATAATTACAAAAATGTAAGAAAGAGTACATCTTTACTTCAATTCTGAGTTTGAAAAACAGTTCCCTGGAGTAAAATTTGATTGGACTGCCATTTGATTTTAAAGTTTTACTTACCAGACACACACAACCCCCCCGTTAGCTGCAATATTACTAAAATAAAAATCTGTTAACAAAAATTGATTTGTGATTAAATACAAGGATTTTCAGCTCGAAATAATGCAAAATTGAATCCTTAAGTTAATTAATATAGTATTGTAATAGAGTTTGGTATAATAAAATGGTCTGCACAACAACATTGTCATTAATTTGGAAGAGCAGGCTTCAACACAGCCATTTCCACAACTTTGGTGCAATTAAGCATTTGTCACTAAATACAGAGGTGGGCAAACACTGGAAGTATTCCTGCTTTGTTTGTTCAGAACAGACCAGGTGGTCTCTGAAAATATTATTTGTAATAATGGCAACCTTTGCCACTTCAGTAGCTGTTTCTTATACAACACTTATGTCTGCTTCTCGCCATTTGGTTGCCTGTTAAAATCATCTAAATAAGGCACTAATGCACTAAGGTACCATTAAAAGGCAGGTAGTTTATTTCAGGGTTGGGAGACAAAGTAGAGAGAACATTTTCTTGGGATAAAATGTTGTGTGCTTTAACAGGGCTATCATCTTCTGGTGAGCTCGTGTCTGTCATTTGAAGTTTCAGGCCCTCTAAGTGAATCGAGCAGCATTCATTAGCAATAAGGTATAATCAAGTCTTTTTTTTTTTTACATTCATAAAGTGAAAATCGCTATTCTGTGTAACAACAACACTCCTCACTCTACAATTCAGGTCTGTGAAAGCGCTATTTCTTTTCCTCATATTGATAAAAATCTACAGAGTTATCAAGGGTCTTCCAGCATTTCTTTCTGGATATTCATGTTTGTCAGATTGTCATTAAACATCCTTACCAGAACATCAGAACTTGTTAAAAAAAAAAAAAAAAAAAAAAAAAACTTAGGTTTTGACTTGATTTATCTGATTTTTAAAGTTTGTTTGGACATAATTAAAAACACAATCTATATATTTTATAAAACCTAAAAGAAAAATGATTAAAAAACAATTTCATTGGAATTAAAAATGAATTCTAACAAAAATATAAGATTATGTCAAACATGTTATTGTTTAGACTACATTAATGCTATTTTGGGCATAAAACAGATATCTGAATAAAGTAAAGTGGTGTGTTTAAAGACATCTGTCTTTCTTCTAAAAAGTGTTTAAAAACCAGTGGGAAGTTCTGTCAACATTGCTGAACTTGTATAATCCATTTACTTGAGACCAGACTTGTTTACTAATGTTTTTGCAGTGCTGTTATTTTGCACTGTTGTTATTTTACACAGTTAATTTCCTATTACTTATGCACTTTATTTTGCACGATTGTATTGCACTGCTATTCTACTTCTATTGCAATCTCAATACATTGTCGTAAGCTGTATGCAATGGAATTTTGTTTTGGCTGCACAGTGTGTAAACAAAAGGACAATAAAGTTAGTCTAAGTCTAAAGATTTGAGTATTTCAGTACTTTCTAAAAAAATAAATAAATAAATTCAAGCAGTGTTCTTAAAAACAATTTGATAAAGAAAAATGACAAATGACAGAAAAGCATGATAATCTATGGATAAATGTTTATAAAAAACGGCTTTGAAAGTATGAAACTTGAAACAGCATACCCTCCTTCTGCTGCACCAGTGTTGATTGGATGGATCAAACTGCTATCTGTGGCTCAGTCATTTAAGACTTTGAAATCAACAGTTCTTATTTCCATTTGTTGTACACCTGTTTTTTAATATCTCAATCAGGAAGCATATTTCCAGTATTATTAAATTATGGCATTTAAAAAAAAAGAGTTTTTGTGAGTTGATGTTGTTTCTCAGTGCATTCTTTGACTAGTCCCTGTTTTAAAAGAAAAAAAGGAACCAAAGTAAAGCAATATTGCCTTCGATCTCACACCCAGAAAGCAGCAAAGGCAGACTGGTTTTGACGGGTCAGTAGGCCTGAATTGGAAAAAAGTTCCAATTTAGATCTTGATTTTAAAATGTTTAGTGACCTGACCCTAAAACGGACTTAAAAAAAAGCTCAACTCTTCTGTTAAGGTTAAAGAAGTGTGATATGTTTGTATTTAAACCCGATACATCTGCTTGAGAATAGCTGTATAGTAGCTGGAAAAATGTATCTAATTTATTTTTACTGTGCTTTTCGTCATCAGAAGCATACATACTTGCCATTTCTTTTAAAAAGTCACAGAAACACAATTAAAATAAAGAACAGGAACTCAAACTAATATTCAAAATGATTTTTCTCATAGTTTTTTCATTGAATTTCACGGGCTAGTGATGGATGTGCTCTGACTTATAAGACAGTAAACCTCAAATGATTGTCAACAATGCTTCTTATGCCATGAATCTGGACGCAAGCACTTGTCTAATTACCACAATCACCTCCACCTGCTCTGGCACTCTGCTCAGAATCCTCCCTCATCATATCCACCTGTTTTCTTGCCTTCACTTGCCTAAGACCAGTTGCTGGTGCCAGATTAATGAGCCTTAGGTGAGTTTTGTCCAGCATATTGTTTCCCGCCTGCTTGCCTGCCTGATTCTGACCAGTTTGTCTCCAGGTACTCTGAGCTTGCCTGAACCCCTGTTGGACCGGATTGCGTTTTTGCCTTTGAACTGTTTTCTGCCCCTTTGATGACATCGCTGGATTCAGCCTTGGATTCTTCTCAGCCATCTGATCTTCTGATTCTGACCTCAGCTTTGTCCTAGACTCTGATTCTGGTTTATGTTCTGGATTCTCCTTGGATCTCTGACCTCTCGGCTCTGAAACATCCCCGATAATGAGCAAAGCTCTTACCCTCAAGGTAACTCAGTCTGCATCCCTTCACGTGGTTTATGCTTCTCAACTTCCTCAAAGGGACAAAGCAAATGTACAGAAGTACCAGTTGCCATGGCTGACAATCACTGTCTTTCCAAATCCTATTGCACTATTCAATAAATTGTTCAAATTTTCCTTCAGTGTCTGGCTTGAATTCTGGGTCTTTAGTTCAAGAGCATTAGAACTTTTTCACCAAACCTGAGAAAATATCTATGACTGGGATGACTTCTCACAAGATGGCATTTCAGAATATTATTTTTCAACCTAACTAAAGTTAAAATTATAGCTGTATGTTCACCAGTGGCGATTTCTCATTGAATACTGGGGAGGATAAACCTCCCCTGTAAATTTTATAAAATATACATTGTCAATTTGTGCGTCAGTTGGTGATGTCAGCTGACCTTTTTCCGTGGGTTTTGGTTTGTTGGTTTGGTTTGAGTTCTTCACAACAGCTACTTTCAACCTGTTGCAGTGATTTGTTTTATGTGTTTCAACATTTCTTAATGATATACATCACTTTAATTAACACCATTGAGCTTCCATTTGAGTTTCAGAGACCAACAGCCACCACTGCTTTTCACTTGTTTTGATAAAGGATGGATTTAGGGGAATGGCGCCCTTGAGTCGGTATACTGGTACTGAGGTGACCAAAGTAAGGCATTAAGGGAAATTTCAGGCACTTTCGAGGAACAAGAATAATTAAAAAATATATCAAATGGTCGATATAAATGGAACTTCAATCATTGGGGTAAGATAATCACAAATAGACAACATAAAGTATTTGTTTTACTTTTTATTTGCCATGCCTTTGACTCTAATTTCATGGTAAATAGAATCACAAATATCCAGCAATTTACTCAAAAACAGATTGAGCTGCAGCCAATTACTAAACTTAATTTGACAAGAGTTTTGAAGAAAGAGTGAACCATATCATATCTCCTAATTGTGTTTCTGCGAACAGACTAAACTAACGTCTTATTTACTGAGATTATAAAACAGGTGTAGAGAAAAGTGAATCATCACAGCCAAAATAAATATAAAATTAACCTTTTTTTTAATTAATGTAAGTCTGGGTGCCCGAAACCAGAGCTTTTTGACAATCCTCTGACTTAAGGTACCCGATACATTAGCTACATTGGCAGAATGGGTAATAAACCTGTAGGAGGCTTTTGCTGTAATTTACTGACGGGCACCAAAGTACTGCCTTATTTTAAAGAAGGACCCCGAGTAGTTTATTTTCCTTTAGTCATCAAACCTTTTAAATTCACTAATGTAACTACAACAGCTCACTGCTTTAACATATGTTGGCATTTTTATACTGATATATACATAGATTTGGTTAAGCAGAACACGTTACAATAATTAAAAATAAATGTATTTATTTTGATAATATTAAAGGATATCATGAATACTTGCTGCCTGTTATCCATCTTTTAATGTGGGAAAGTTTACAGGTTAATGGTAGCTGGGAAATTGAGTAACCCTAATAATTTGTTGCAAACTTTTGTATCAAACTAACAATAGCATAAGGTCAAAGTGCAGCACATAGCCATAAAAAAAACGTATGCAGATTTGTTTCTTTAAAATATAAAAGAAAATAAAATGATTTTTTTTCAGTAAAATATTGAGTGAATATATAATTGGTGGTGTATTTATAGACCAAAAACAGAAAGGTTTTATTATATATTTTCTCTAATAAATGGTCAAAGCCAGATTGAGGGAAAATTGGTACATTCCAATCTCTGCATTAGGGATTGGTGTATCTCTAATTTCTATTCAGATGGGAATAGTATGTCCCTTGATAAGAACAGTACTATTAATCTTTAGGAATCCCATGAATGATTTGTTGAGTAAAACATAAATAATATGCAATGGTTGTTCTATTCACCAGATCCAACAGAGATTCTTGGTGTTTTTATCGCTTCCCTCTGCACCACTAAAACCCCCAGTATTTCATCCTTCTCATACAAACATTTATTGTTTAGAGCTACATTAAATCCATTTTGGTAGCATGCATACCTCATGTTTCCCTTAAATTTGTCATTATTAGTAAGACACCATCATGCTTTGAATTATTTTCAACTAAAATTATATCTGTTTACTATACAAAATAATTTTATTGAAGAATCCCTCCTGTAAAGACAACATCAACGCTGGACATTAACCACATAAATAAATGTAATGATTCATTTCATAAACAACAGCAGATCAAAAATAGGACCTAAAGCTGTTGAAAAGGAAGTAAAGAAGTTAAAAAAAATGAATTGTTGCTTAATCCCAAACAATTCATGCAAGAATTCATTAAAACACTGCATGAATCCATGTCGTTTTTTTAGGTTAAAGAAGTATTTGATCTCTAGGAGCAATTTCAGAGACAACAGATATGGCAGTAATGTGATTGCTTCTGTCATCATGATTCAACAGATTACACATCTAATCAGTAAAAAGAGAATATAATTTGCTCAGATTAAAGAGCAGTGGTGGCTCATGTTTGCTGAAATTAGGATTTTTTTACTGTCGAGATGGATGGATGGATGGATGGATGGATGGATGGATGGATGGATGGATGGGTGGATGGATGGATGGATGGAAAGCACCAACCACCTGCAGTAATCCATCATAGAAAGACATATCTGATCCTACTGTTTACTGATTGATCACCCCCCCACCCCCCACCCACCCACCCTTTAAATGTGAAGAAGAGGATCATAACATGTGCGACAAAATATTGCTTGGGTCCATCCCTCATGCACATTTTAAGAAGGCAGAAAGATACTGCTGAAATGCAAAGCTATGCAGAATACATAAACTACGATGCAAAGGAAGAGAGGGGATGCACAACGAAATTACAGTGACTCAGTTGCCATAATGTCTCTGGGGTATATGGATAGTTGTTTTATGGGGGGAGATAAGAGGATTTCGTCAGTTTGAGATGCCGGCTAATGCTATTGTTTCTCCTGGGAGCATAAAGGAGCAAAGACGCTTTTCACACAGCTTTCCTTCCTCTGTAGTGCTGTTACTGGAGATATCATTTCAAAGAGCAAGGTAAAATGTATTATAATGTTACAGGGCATGTGAAGGGAAACAACAGTGAAATTAATTTCTTTTATAAAATGTATAATCTAAATGTATTAAAATGGATAAAGTTGATATTTTCGTAAATTCAGATCAATGTTAACACATTTTTTCTTGCATAAACCTACCTACAAGAATCTCTTAAAGGTTTTTTGAGTTGGGGTTTGTTCAGTTTAAACAGATAATTAAAATGAGGTCACGTCCACAATGTTTTATTTTCTTTTTTAAACTGCATTTGCTTTTTTCACTGAATGTTTTCTTACCTCACATTTTTGTGCTTCTGCTCTACATGTGCTTCCAAGAATGCAACCTATTGTGCAATATCCAGCAAACTACTCATACACCATTAAGGTTATTTTATTAAGTAACACAAAGACTGCAAACCTTGACTGATATAAAACAAAACATGATAAATCCTAACCTAACACTTGAATCCCAAACTGTGGCTGTGCCACAGAAGTTCTCCTCTGAAGCAGACACTATTTACATTTACTCTTAAAAAAATGCTTCTGTCCAAAAACCTGTCATCTGCTTATGCGTAAATAGCTAGTGGTGTTTAATAAACGAAATGCCCATATATATATATATATATATATATATATATATATATATATATATATTTAA
>JAUZNJ010033029.1:0-13372 GCA_034780135.1 Jordanella pulchra
CCCCCCCCACCCCCCCCCCCACCCCACACACACACACACACACACACACACACACAAACACTGACATGATGAGGAACAGAGTATTTGCAGTTTACCAGTAACTGGTATCCTGGTTTAAAGCAACAACCTCAAGTGGCGTGTATGAAAGACTTCAGCCACATAGGAGCAATTTAAACTCATCCCACAGAGGAAGGCTAGTCTGAGGAAATCTGTCCACTTCTGTTCAAAAGTATTCTCCTAAACAGAGCTCAATAGTTTTGCAGCTGTTTCCTGCTTTGTACCAAATCAACAGAAAAAGAGAAAACAGACTCAATAAAACAAGAATGAAACATTTTCAACATTAAGATCTATGGGTTTCTGATAAAAGTTCATGTCCTGAGGTGCCCTGCAGCAGAGGGCGTCTGCTTGGGTGTTTCTATTAGTGCACCACTTCCACTGGCTGTGAGTCAAAGACGGGTGCGAGGACACACCCCTGGGGTGCTCCTAAAGACATCCTCATACGCAGCAGATGAGACGATGTCCCATCTTGTAGCTGAACAGTACTTATACTGAAGTATGAGGCAGATGTAAAATCAATAAAAAAGGATGTAATTGGCAGGATCAACTTGAATGACTAACAAAATAAATTAAATGTGGTCATTTCCTACTGTCTTCAGGCTGTGAGTGTAACAACCATGCCCAGCGCTGTCACTTCGACCCCCTGGTGTATGAGGCCAGTGGGCGGAGGAGTGGAGGAGTGTGTGAGGGTTGCCAGCACCACACCACAGGTCCAAAGTGTGACCAGTGTGCCCCAGGCTACCAGCCAAACCCCCGCAGCCAAATGGACCGTCCCGATGCATGCATACGTACGTAAAGAAATAGGAAACAATATTTGAACAAGACCAAGCAGCATTTCATTCACAACCTTCCATGGCCTCCAGGCTGTATTTGCAGTGCAGAGGGGACAGTGAACGGGGCCCAGTGTGAGGGCAGCACAGGCTCCTGTCAGTGCAAAGCTAATGTGGAGGGGCCGCGCTGTGACCGCTGCAAGAGAGGTTTCTACGGCCTGAGCTCATCCAACCCTATGGGCTGCAAACGTGAGTCATCCCACTCTTTGTTAGAAGGAACAGAATAATGCTCTTATGCTTTTTATTATCATGTATTCAGGTTTATTTTTGTTTGAAAAAGGCTTCAAGTATTTTCTGCCTGTGAATAATCTTTCTCAGACCAAAGGGCAGCAACATCAGCTTCTTTCATTTTAAGATGTCTTTCCTCCTCCTGACATCTTCTGTTCTTTAAAAGGAGTCAAATAGTCAATATTTTACATGTAGGATCTGCCTAAAACTGTCTTTGAATTAACGTTAAAGTATTTAATGGACAAAAAGGACATTTAAAAGGAGCCCACTCAGACCCTCTTTTATACCCTTATTTTGTCTCTCATGAAGGTTTGCAGATTTCAGGGGGATGATGACTCCTTTAAGTTCAACATTTCTTTGGAGTCATTTTGCCTTGTTGAATGTCTTCATCCGAGGGCAGCTGGTTGTTTCTAACCCCGCTCTAACCTGCTCTGCAGAGTGTTCCTGTTCTCCAGTCGGCTCCCTGTCCATTCTGTGTGACCCTGTGACCGGGATGTGCCCCTGTCGTCCCCACTTCCATGGCCTGACCTGTGATGAGTGTTCAAAGGGCTACTGGAAACCCCCTCAGTCAGAACGCTGTGAACCCTGTGGCTGTGACCCCACCTGGTCAACCAGTGACACCTGTGACCAGGTAAGACAACACGGCCTGGCTGTAGCAAAGGGTCCTTGTTCAATGAGTGTCAGAAACACATTTAGATTTAGATAAAAAGACTTCATCCTACTTGAATTTATTCAGCATTTTCACAGTAAAAAGATAAGTGCCCAAACACACACCAGACGTAAAAAGGTTTGTTAAAATAAACTCTAGTGGGAAACAGGAAACTGCAGGAAGTACAAAGATTTGCAGCTGCTTAGGAAAACCTTTCAGAGTCCAGATGAGGACAGACGATCCAATCAGAAGGGCTCCACAGTGAAACCTGACACCCTGGACCTGGTTCCAGTCACTATCAGAGCAACGTGTGATCTACCTACTGCGTTTGGGAAAAACTGAGATAAGAAGAAACATCTAAATATAAGAATTGGATCATTTTCTACTTGCTTATAAATAAATCTAAGAGAATTCTGCACGGTTCTCTGAGTACAAAATATTTTAGAACATTTTTCACCTACTATCACCTCTAAGGACACAAGAATACCGTGAATGTGTTTGTTTGCAGGAGACGGGTCAGTGTGAGTGCAGACCAGGCTATGGAGGAAGAACATGCTCTGAATGTCCAGACAACACCTATGGTTCGCCTCGGTCTGGCTGCCGCCGTGAGTCACCTTCTCTGACTGAAATCAGACTGTTGCTCAGTTCAGGGTTGTTTATTGGTTCTTTGATCAAAGCTTTTCCTGTGCTACTTAAGCTTCATTAAAAAGTGTGAATATTCTGATCCAGGTCAGACATTTAAGCAGAAGGAAAGAAACAGGATGAGGCCAACTTGAAACAAATCTCAGGGAAAAAATGCAGTTGGATCAGTAAATTACCCCGTTGGTGAACACTGCGATATACTAACAACCAAAACGGTTTAGAGGGAGAAGGGACAGTTTTATTGTCATGGGAACAAGAAATCACCAAGTGGGGAGGGCCATATGGCTACCCAGTAGCTCCCCCCCCCCCCGCTCCTCACCCCATCCAACCCGACCAGTTTCAGAATGGGTTCTAACAGCAGATTGGTGGAAACAGTGAATAGCTTAGTTTATTAATTTTGTGACAATATGAAGGAAGTTTTTTATCAGAAAACCAAGAGTTCAAACTTTGCAGCAAAGCCTCCATCAGAATGAGCTGCTGATGACAGAGGACAGCAGACGCTCGCATCATAAACTCTGACTAGTCATAAACCTGCAGCAGAAGCAGGCCTGCTGTGACCTTGTTGCACCCTGATGCTCGTGTTTGGGAGGAGACGAGGCCTTTGAAGCCTTTTCATGATTGAAGCCATTCTTATGAAGATACCTTCTTGTAGTAATTGGCCTGCAGTCATCAGTAAGAATCAAAAGCTTCTATAAATGTTTACTGCTCTTATCTTGTTTGGGTTTTTTTTCCTACTTTCTGCATTTTGAAGACTAGGGGGATATTTTGAAGTATTCCTGCTTGTTTACAGAGATTCTTTTACTATTCTTGGCCCACAGCTTGTCAGTGTGATGTAGATGGGACCCTTCCAGGAGTTTGTGACAGGAGGACTGGAGAGTGCATGTGCCGGCCGGGTGTCACTGGGACTCGCTGTGACTCGTGCAAACGAGATCGATGCAACTCTTTCCCTGCCTGCAAACTTTGCCCAAACTGTTTCTTTACCTTGGACCTGCAGCGGATGAACATCAGCCTCGCTCTGGAGAAACTTTCCTCCAGAGTCCCGTCTCTTCCTGGAGGTACTGGTGACCTTGGAAATCTGGGGCCACGCATTCGGGCCCTTGAGGCCAGCCTAAAGCAGATCAGAGACTCTGTGTCCCAACCGTCCAGCACTGCTTCACAGCTTGATGATGCTCTAAGCCAGCTGGACAAACTGAGGTGAGCTGCTTCTGGAATCTTCTGTCTATGATGGGTTTGTTTTGTAGAGTGATGGGAGAAAGAGCCGCCGACCAGCGCTGGTTTCGATTTCAGCAGTCAGATAAGAGAAGGACGTGTTTCAAGATCATAATCAACGATTTAAAGGAATTTCCTGTCATTTCAAAGACTTGGCGGCCGTCAAGGTCGACGCTTCCAGTTTTTGTTCACATGTTTTCACCTCAGGGGAAATCCGTCTGATTTTCCTATCATTATTTGAAAACTGCTCTATATATTACTTAGATTATTTATGTGTAGTATTAAAGTTTTTTGTTGTTTTTTTTAACAGCCTGAACCATAGTGATAAAAAAGTAACTTAATCTATTAGGGAGGATTATTGCTCAGTTTATGAGCCCAACATTGAAGCCTTGCCTTTGATTAGATGAAACTACTCTTTCCTCTCACTTCTAACCCTCCTGTTCTTTGTTTTGTTGCAGGGAGGAGATGGAAAAGGTGGATGATGATCTTCCTTCTCCAATGAGAGATCCTGGTTTGCAGTCTGAGCTGGATAGACTGCAAGCTCTGCTGGACAGCATCACCTTGATCTATAAAGCCAAGGCAGGAGCAAACTTCACCGACCCCGGCAGCACAGGTCAGAGTTCTGTGGGACGGATCAGTCATTAGCGTTTGGAATAAAAGCAACATTATCATGGTATCATCAAGGTTTCACTTTATCAGAACCCACACATTCTGACATTTTTCCTTATTTTTATGCAGAAGCACTTGATGCCATCAAGAAGGCATATGATGAATCAACAGATGCAGCAAAGACGGTGGATTCTACTAAAGACACAGTGAAGGAATCCGTCGACATCCGAGAGGAAACAAAGGACATTCAGGATCAAGTGCAGCCGAACAACACCAGAGACCTGAACAAGCTAAAGCTAAACATGGCCTTCCAGCCAGACCTGACTCCTGCAGCAAAACAGGTATCTAGCATCAGGCTGTGAACGGCCGAGTTAAAGAAGCTGCAGCTTTATAATCATCCTAAAACAAACTCTAGGACCTACTCCGTTCATGTTTTCCTCCCTAAACTCAGAAAGAAAAAAACACAATTAAACTCTCATCTAGGGCCTTAAATCACAGCTAACCAAATCATTTCTCGCTGCTATCTGATTGTGTCTTGGTTTCCAGGTGTGTGGCAGTGTTCGCTCAGAGCCCTGCACCCCTCTGCAGTGTGCAGGAGAAGCTTTGTGTCCACCAGAGGGACGCCCTGCCTGTAAAAATGGAACAAAGTGTGTCGGCGCTCTACCATTAAGCCAAAGGGCTGATGCTGATGTGATGGATGTGAAGGAGCGACTGAGCAACCTTAGCGCCAAGATCACAGAGGCTACAGAGATGGTAAACTGTCTGTCCTCATCAGAGCAGAGCAAACACATCCAATCTCTTTTTCTCTACTTCAGCTTATTTTATTTAAGCTTTATTTTTCTCCACAGCTTCAGGACACACAGGAAAAAACAGATCAGGTGAGAAAATTAGCAAAAGACCTGTCTGATAAATCTAAGAAGGCCAGAGATTCGCTGGAGGACGACTTAAAAGAGACGCGCGATGTTGTTAAAGAGCTCAAAGATTTTCTGTCAGGTACATAATGTCATTCATGGCCGCAAGCACTGGAATGAATAAAAGGGTAGGGTAGACATTTGGTCAAATAGTCAACCTTTCTTTGCATTTAGACCCATCCTCCAACCTGACCCAGGTCCAAGAGGTGAGCGACTGGATCCTGAAAGCTGAGCTGCCCATCAGTCGGCCCGAGCTGCAGAAAAGACTGGAAGAGCTCAAAAAACTGGCTGAAAATTTACCAAGTACCATAAATGTTCTGGAGGAGGCCAAACCACAGCTGGAAGCAGCCAAGAAACTGCTGCAGGAGGCGGAGGAGGCCAGGTGAGCCCTCATACTAGGAGTAAACACATCCAATGGTAACAGGAATCTGGAAACAAGCAGTTATCTTTCATTCATTTCATGATGGGAGAGTTTGGGCTTAGCATGCAGGTTAAAGCTAAGCTAGTTATATGAGAAGGAAAATGCAACATGAGGAGATTTCTAGCCTTCAAACTCCGACATAAGTGCAGCACCATGTACTGAGATCAGCCATGGAGTCGACAGATAATCATAGAAACGAATGGTTTGGTTTGAATCTGTAAACTGATTGGATCAACCCAGCCTCCATAGAGCTGCTCTTTGCAACAGCTAGAACAATAGAATCTGAATGTGTGATGAGAGGAAACTGTTTCTATGGCGCATTAACAGGGGGAAGGCACTGGAAGCCAAGGATGATGTGACTGAACTCCTGGAAGCCTTGGATAGAGAGAAAAGCTCTTTCCCGGAGTTGGAAAGAAAACTGCAGGACAGCATGGATCTCATCCAAAAGCTGGACAAAAACCTGAGCCAAGTAGGAAGTTTGAATTCTTCTCTGATTAACATTCATTTATCTATCTGAGAAAAAAGCCCCTCAGAGATTAATGAACTCCTCTGTGTCGATGAAGGCCGAAGAGCAGCTGAGGCCAGCGGAGAAAACTCTGGACGATACAGGAGCCCTGATGCCCCCGATGAAGGAGAAGCTAGACAGATTGAAAGAGCTGCTGCAGGAAGCACAGCTGAAGGCTCCTGATGCTCTGAAGGAGGCAGAAAAGGCTGAGGAAGAGTCAGAGGCTGCAGAACCGGTATGTTCCTCCAGCTGGGATGTCTGGCTGATAACTCTGAGCCTGATTAGTGCTCAGGTGCTACTTTACTTTCAGCAGGAATATTTCTAAAAGCTGTTTTGTCTTATATCAGTTAAAATATCAGTTAAAATTTTAATGCTCGCAAGGACTAAAAAAAATCCTTCAGAAATCCAGTAGTGAATATATTTCATAAGAATCTAATTCATTCCTATCTGGTGAACTAATAGAGCCAGATTCAGATCCAAAGCAGCAAGTTAACTGAATCCTAATTACAACACAGTTTAACTAGAGTCAGTCAGTTAATAAAAAGTTATCCAAGCAGCTCAGCTAAGTGTATCCAGGGTTCATTTCTCCACTTCAGGTATGTGGTGAAGGGTCAAAGAAAGACGTCCTTTTAAACAGAAGGAAGCCTCCAACAGAACCAGACACTGTAAGAGCAGCTGTGGTTGGATGGGAAGAAAGTCTTTTCTTCTCCTGGAGGCAAACTGGTAGTTTGAGTCTCTTCCCTCAAACGGGAGATTGAACATTGGTCTGATAAAGAAATGTGCTTTACCCAATCTATGGCTTACAAGCAACAGATCAGGAGGAAATCATCTGCATCTAGGAGGCAGTAGAAATCAGTGTTCAATTGTTTATCAAGTTAAACAATCTCTTGATAGGGGACAAATCACTGGTGCAGTTTTCTTGGACTTGAAAAAGGCTTTTGATACGTTGAACCACAACTTACTGAACTCAAGGCTTTCATCACTTAATTTCTCAGAACGGTCATTGTCTTGGTTTCAATCATATTTGAAAGATCGTGAACAGTGTGTTGTTACCAATAATAGTAAATCTGTCTTTTGTAAAATAGTAACAGGGATTCCACAGGGAACTATCTTAGGTCCAGTCCTTTTTAATCTGTATGTTAACAGTCTTCCTGAAATTTGCCCTGAAGTTAACTTACAAATGTTTGCTGATGATACCATTGTTTACACATCGGAGAAGAGCAGTACTGTAGTCAGTGAAAAACTGCAGAACAGCTTGCAGAGATTATCATCATGGCTAAATGATTCTTGCTTAACTCCCAATAAAGGAAAACAAAATGTATTTGCTTCTCAATCAAGAAAACATCATTTCAGTCCTTGAATATTCAGATCAATGGGGCAAGTTTCACAAGAAAAATATTCAGAAATAATCCTGGATGCTGTTAAATTTTAGGAGCCATGTTAATAAAATCAGAGAAGCTGTTAGATCAAATATAAACTCTTTTAAAATGATTAGAATTTGTTTAAAACTTCACTGTGCAGAGACGTTTTTCAACTCTCTCTCACATTTTTCCTATGGAGCTACTGTCTGGTCTCACACCACTCAAACAACACTCAAACCATTAGCAAGTCTCTATGATCGGGCTTTGAAAGTTTTATATCAAAAATCAGATCAGATTCCAATCATTGCCACATTTTGGCCAAATTCAGCATTTTGGACTTTCTTGATTTTATAAATTATAATCTTTTAAAATGATTAAGTGTTTAAATGGATATGCACCTACACCATGAAGCAACTGCATTAATAGACAGCAGGACAATGGCAGATCTACTAGAGCAGCTTCAAATGGAAATCGTAAGGTTCCCTTTCGAAGAACCACCTTTGCTCAAAGTGCTCTGTCTGTGAGAGGATCTGCAGTTTGGAACTCACTTCCTGTTGATTTGAAGTCTGTAACCAGTTTTAGTACATTCAAAAAACAAAACTCTGGCTATGCCAAAAACAGAACCGTACCTACTTTTGAGGTGTCATGTTTCATTGTTTCTAGATGTCATCAACATCATGCTGTACTATTTTAAACGCTTATTATTTTAAAAAGCCCATCTAGGGACAAGTGCTGCGAACTAGCTGTGGCTATTGCACCATGACGCAAACGTGGGACTGCTGTTTGTTCAGTTTGTCCATGTCTTTATGCGTCTGTCCCTATCAAGTAAACTAATTAAAGTCTTCTAAAATCAGGATAAATCTTTTAATCTATTTACTGATAAATGTTTGTTTATTTGTAGGTTCTGAAGACGTTGGAGGAACAGCTTGGTCACCTTAAAGACAAAGCAGACAGCGGAGGAACTGGAGAGACGGACCCTGTGGGAGATAAACTGGAAAAGCTGCAGGAGAAAGCTGTGGTTCTGGCGAACACCACGCAGAATATGACAGACACTCTACAAGGTCATATTTCTTATTCCTCTTTCATTAAGAATTGGGACAAACTTCTTTTTGCTTGAAAAGTCGTTGAAAAGATCGTCTTTTACAACTTTTGAAGTTGCTCGTTGATGCTATAAATGTTGATTTTTTTGCAGCAGCAGAACGACAGAAATAAGATTTAGAAACAATTCTTGCACCTAAAGACCATTAGTTTTCAGGGGTCATTAAAACGACTCGGCTCTCTGACATCTGAGGTGTTTTCTGAATCTGTGGCCTCATCCCTGCTGGTTTCTCTCACCTAACCCTTTAGGAAAAGCAGACTCACTCAGAAGACTCCAGGAAGAGATCATCCAGAAGTCTACTAAGCTTGAGGGACTCGACACCAAGCTTCAAGACATCTTAAAAAAGATTCGAGATAAAGCTGAAAAACTGCAAAGCTGCCAGAACTGAACCTCCAGCTCCTCCCAGTGTTCTCTCATAACAAACATATCTTATATTTGCACTCTTTGTATCGCACTTTTTTCAGGAAAATCATCCTTTATGCAGAAAACTCCTCTCCTTCACTCTGAGCTTTGCTCCACTGTTGGAAAAAAAGGGATAATATTTATTTTTTTGGTCCGTGCACTTTTATAATAAACACTATTTTATTTAGCAAAGCTGTTTGGAGTTTGTTTCTTTATTAGTTTATTTATTATAGTTTATTATTTCCAGACAAACAGGAGCATTAGTTAATACATTCATTACATGAATAAAAAAAATGCACTGCAATGTACATTAAGATAGTTTTACCTGGCATTACTAGTGCTGACCAAGGATGCACCGACAAACCGGCAGCTGTTGGAAATCGGATGATTTGTTCTTTTCTTTTCTTAATCTGCAAACAGGACCAGTTAATGTAGTTTCTGGTGCAGGAAGAAGATTAAAAGTTATGGTTGCTTTATTTTGACACATCTTCAGTCTTTGTGGAAATAAGAGGCGTAAAATGTTGCTGACAGCGTTTGCCAGAAGTACAACACCACATTACAGGTACAGTAGAAAGCAGAGTCACGTTGAACATTTCTAATGCCTCTTTGTGTCATCCAGAGAGGAAAGTAAAAATCTTAAGGACTGTTCACAATCAGAGATGTGGTGCTGCCACCATGATTTCCACATGGAAATATCTTAGTGATTCAAATTGTTTTCTGTGGGGTGCGGAAAATTACCCTAACCCACACGGAAGGGGAGGGGCGTGGATGACATCATCCAGCCATGTACCGCCATGTAGACCTTCCAGACACTTCAAGCATAAACCAACCTTTAGTCATTTTCATTATCTTTTAAAGTGTCCTGAGCCAGACTGGTCATTTTAAACTTTGTCTCAGTTGGGAGCTAACTTTTCTTGGGAATGCAAAGGATGCAAATAAATCAGAACCGACCTCAACAGGTACCAGGAAGGAAGCGGCTCTGTGATAACTAAAAATATTTGGCAGCCTTTACGACATTTTAGCCGTGTGCTAAAGATCCAGATCCTTTAAAAGAAACAGAGACTGATGTTTATCATTTGGCCAATGAAAGTATAAAATAGTAAAGTTTGTTAAAAGTCATTTGTTTTACAGCAACTTAACACACAAAGGGTAGGACGCCATCTCTGATCTAAATAGTTAATAACTATCTATGGCACAAAATCTAAAATAAATTAAAAAAATATAACAAACTTTTGAAAATCAAAAATCTGGAATCTGTTAAAACACATTTTAGCAGATCAAAACTTAGAAAAGACCAAAAATGAAACGGGCCACTAATCCCAGCTCGGTGCATCTGTAGTTCAGGCGGCATCTTTCCACCAGCTTGTGGCACATAATCCCTTTAGTTAGAGGAGCAGCTTAAAGAAAATCAGAGGAAACATCCATGTGATGTGATTCAGCATTAGCAGTAATACAGAGCATGTCCTGATTTGTAAAACATTTTATATTAGAAGCCTTTTTAAAATACTCTGTGTGTGTACGTTCATGTATTTCACACATTGTGGGGACCAGCTGCTCCTCCTGTGGGACCAATGCCTGGTCCCACAGGTTCACATAGTGTTTTAGCTTTAGGACACAGGTGTGAACTGAGTTTAGCTTGTGGTTAGGTATAAACCTATAATAGTTGGGTTAGGGTTACCGTCAGGCTGTAGAAATGAGTTAGAAATAAACAAGAGTCAATCGAAAGTCCCCACAAGGTTAGAGAAATATTATTGTGTGTGGCAAACCAGCAGCTCATTCAGATGAGCTCCTAATACTGTGTCTTTGTACACGGAGGTAAAATAATGAGCTCAAGCTGTGTGCGCATAAGTGACATCTGAGATTATAACATAAAGTGAGATAAATGAAATTCATATCATCTGAACAGGCCAACACATGTTGAGCTCTATACTGGCCTTCAATGGTTTCCCAGCATTACCAGAAACAGCACAGGTGAACAGAGCCAGTATAGAAAGACACAGAGCTGTTCACAATAAGAAGGACAAACTCTCAGATTAACATTTGAATCCCATTGAAATGCTAAGCACGTTAAAACATCAACTGTCGAGAGCAGGAATATCTCTCAAAATGGGTAATAATAAACCCCCTGCAAACACTTGAGAACCAGTGGTCTAGGGATATAGGAAAATGCTGCATTATCACCGATGTCTAAACAAATTGTATGTTTAAACACAGTTAAAGAGATTTGTTACATACCAAAAGTAATTCTTAATGAATAACATTTTTTATAAATATGAATTTGTGCACATTAGTGAGTAGAACATCCTTTCTTCATGTCTCTGAATCTGTAGTCACAGATCAAACATAAATGGGCTTGTTATCTGCAGCAAAGAGCATGACGACGTCGGCAGCAGTTGGCTTGATGAAGACGAGGCTCATGGATTCATTGAACAAGCTGCAAAAGCAAAACAAATGTTTGAAAATGGTGAAAACAAAGTTTCATTTAAATCAGGGAGAATATTTTACCTTGATTAAAGGAGATTCTGTTGATCACATGACTGTGCAAACTCCAGACTGAAATGACTGGTCCTTCCTCTGAGCCACAACATCCAAGCTGAAAAGCAGCACACAGCAAGAATTCACAAATAAACTAAACCAACTCATTATTGCGTTTTAGTAACGGGAATGTTTGTCTTTTCTTTTCTCATAATCAAAAGAAACTTCACCGGGCAAATATTATATAATAAACATTTTTCTCAGTTTAGATAATACCAATGGTGCTGTTTACAACATTAACAACAACAAAAAACACCACACTAAGTCAGTCAAAAGCAGACGTTAAAAGCAAAGCAATTGACTGGCACAAGAAATAATTAATGAATAAATATTATTGAAACAAATATTGAACAAATAGTATTAAAAAAAGGCTAGAAAAAAAAGTTTACCTGCTGTTATGTGTAATTCAGCACTACTTCAACATTCTTTTACTCAAGTAAAACTAAAAAAGTATTTAGTAAAAAGTATACTTGAGTACTAAGTAATTGTTGGATACTAACATCTGATTTAATGTTTAGAAATAATGCAGACAGACAGACTTTATGTTCAAGTCCTCAACAACTCAAATGCATAAAGAATCCAAATAAATGTCATGGAAATCAAAGAACAAATTCATGCAAAAAAAACTTTTATAAAAATGTTTTTTTCCACATAAAATTTAGAAAACTAACCCATACAATGAGAACTGTATATATATTAGGGGAGGATAAAGAACCTCCACGTTTACCTAACCTTGGAATGGTTCAAATTACTTACAGAAGACGGAGTAGTTGGCTATTTTACTCAAGTAGGAATAGCGATACTTTTACAAGAATATTACTCAAGCAAAAGTTGGAAGTGCGACTGTAAAGATGATAGAAATTATTATTAAAGTTATGATTGAATGTAATACAACAGAGTAAAACTACTAAATGTAATCGAGTAAATTTAAGTAGTTACAACACACCTCTGATCTTAACCAATGCCCCATATCACCTAGGATTCTTAGTACCAAAATATTTCATAGAGTGGTGCAAATGCAGTAAGTAGAGACTCACAAAGGAGTCCTGCATTGCAAACCACAGTAATGGCAGTAAGATCAGCTGCCTCATTCTAATGTTTGATTGAGTAAAGTTGGAAGCATCACTGGCATTGTAAAATCATTTTACTGTACATCAACTAAGGCCGGATTTTTTGAAAGTTTCTGATGAAAAAGTCAAAAGAATACTGCAAAAGGATAACTCACAGAGACCTGGATGACCTGAGACCCTATGAAAACAAGTAAAGCACTCAACTACAGTGCTCTCTATGCCTACTCACTTCTCAAGACATTTTAAAAAGAATATTGTTTGAAGTTTGCCTTTGTCTCTGAATAGGGATCTGACTGTTGTCTCGGCTTGTGGGCTGAGCAACAGTACCGAGCACCAGGCCTTTTGTAGCCTCTCTAGCAGGGGAGCTGGATAGCACCCTGTTGGTGATTCTATTGGGAGACTTATACGTCCATGTGGGGATAAGAGCTGTGATACCTGGAAGGACATGATTAGGATGAATGAAAACCCAGCTCTGAACCTGAGAGGTGGTTCTTTATTGGACTTCTTTGCAAGTTATCGACTGTCCGCAATGCGCTCCTGGTCACTGTACGTGTGTATACGTACTTTTGCAACAGTTGTGGTTGTGTGGGCTATGAGTAATAATTCAACAAAGGAAGATGTGTGCAGTCAGGTGTGAATGTGTATACATATGTTCATATGAAAATAAATTAATTTATTTGCTGACTCAATTAACCTTGGGGGGAGTTTAGACACATAAGTTAAGTAGAAATCAGGAAGAGGCATTCACTCAGCGTTTCATCCTTTTGGGACCATCTTCTTGATGTACTCTTGGAGTTTGGATGTCTCATCCTGGATAGTGGCTCTGATGCTCACTAGTCCCCGG